>JAPYZN010002941.1:0-13347 GCA_030522865.1 Psyttalia lounsburyi | reverse complement strand
CCGAGCGAAGCGAGGTTAGAATCGCGTGATTACGGGCACCTATGGCATAAAGTAGTATAAGCAACTCGTGCTGTGTTGATAATTATACACTCGCGCAGAGGGCGCACTCGCGCTCGTGCATAATGATCAACTTACAGCACTTGTTGCTTAATATACTATCCTGTAGTTTCTAGGCAGTAGTCTATTGATGTAGTCCATATTTTTCTATAAGCATCCCTTTCCTTCTGTGAAAAAATGAAAGGCTTTGAAATTGTAAAAAGCAAAATATTTTGAACTTGAGGTTGAAAAACTACTACAAAAATTAATTCAACCAGACTTATTTTGGAACATCTGTTTGTTGTCATGAACAAATTGGCATCGTTTTCTTCTTCCCAGTCCAAACTAGTTTGCTCCTAAAAAATATTAACGATTAGTTTCTCGATAAAAGCGAAAAAATATTTCTTGCAAAATATTTTTTCTCCTCAGTTTAATCCGACTCTGATGTCGGATGATTTTTAACTCAGAATGAAAAATAAAAATCAACGTCAAGTATATGTGCCTTCGTATCGAATTATATTATCGAGATCAACGGAGATATTTGTCTACAAATTTTATCGGATTGAATTTATCATTGCAACTATATCTCCGTGATTACATACGAGCACGAATGGTTCCAGCGTGATTCGTATGTCGGGGGCATTTTCCAATGGAATAGTCAGACCACGTTGTACTCCTGTGGCTTTGTAGACCACACAGCATCGACACTTGCCACAACGTGTCAACATTTCTCAGTACGTGACTTTTCGGCTGCATTCGAGTCGCGTCGATAGCAATCTGAGTGGCTCGAGAGTTGTGGTACGGATTGGGGGTTATTTATTTCTTGGGGTTAAGTAACACTAAAACCACTAGCAGTCAATGAAAGGAATTTTCCTTCTTATCGGTCGATTCGAATTGCTGTCGGGGGCTATTTGTTGTGGTGGGGCTAATCGTCCATTTCTATTTATTGCCAATTTATGGAGATCCGATATTTGCATGAATTTTTATGCAACTAATTTTGTTTGCCTTTTTTCACAAGAAAATTTTAATTTTGCAAAACAAGAAGTTCAATAAAGTATTCGGCGATAACAATAATTGATTTTTCATGATTTTTTGAGATGAAAAATTATGTTCGTAACTCGTGAAAAAAATGGTTTTTGACTCGTGGGATTATATCACTGGCCAAAAACCATTTTTTTTCACTTGTTACGAAAGATACTATTTTGTTCATTTCCAAAGTTTTTTATCCCTAGAATTTTAGAAGTTATTTTTTTAATTCGGGAATAAGCAAACCGGCAACCATAATCTACCTCTTCATTGCCAATTTATAGAGAATGCTTATTCACATATACATGTATATAACTAACTTTAGTTACTTTTTTGGGAAGACAATTTCATTCGGAGTTCGGAGATTGAAAAAAAATTGATAATTTTGTTTATTTTTATCATTTGTTCTGTCTTTATCATTCAGACAATTTGGTTTTATTTGGGAATAAGTAATCCTTTCCCCCGTGAACACGATCCGGATTTTAGATCTTAATATTCGGAGTATTAATTGGCCAATCCTCTCGCGGGTGCTCATACAAAATTCATCACTGAATTCAAAATTTGTCTGCAATATTTCACTTTATAATCCGCGAAATAATCCTCTCCTCTCCATCTTCATCTATTTGTCACCAAAATTTTTTTTTCCTAGTAAATACCCGTTAATCCCACATTCACACGAGAATATACCTTGGACGGAGAATAATACATACTGTAGAAGATGCAACAGCAATTCCCGGCTTGTTTGATGGGCAAAATCGATGAATGAAGTATATATGGAGGATCAGAGGATTGGCGATTAGTTCTTCGTAACTTTGATGTACGGCCCACTATTGGTTGACCTAGTCTCCCTGCTAGGCTTATAAGATGAAACCTAAGCCGTAGAAACTTCTTCTCTCAAAATGCATTATTCGTTGGACAATAAACAGTAATATTTATTGAAATTCTCTTTACAAACAATTTCGTAGAACCAGAGCTTATAGTATAACATAATAGAACCAAAGCTTATAATATAATATATTGTAATTCATTATTTTGATTGAATTAGCCCGTCGAGTGACTGAAAAGTACTTTTTCGACACATTGAGATGAAAAATTATGTTCGTAACTCGTGAAAAAAGTGGTTTTTGACTCGTGGGATTATATCACAAGCCTCCCGCTCGCCGAAAACCATTTATTTTTCACTTGTTACGAAATATACTAATTTCATGAAAGATCGATGTTTCATGACTAGTAAAAGCTCCCCCGATGATTTTCTGAAAACTGTGTCTGTGTGTGTACCCACTTTTTCGCGGACGCTTCCGGGCCACGCTTCCTGGTCTCCAAAACTATCGGCAAGTTAATTATGCGGTCCTGACGGGCCGAATGACGCAAAAGAATAACGCAAATGTAATGGGAAGAAAATGCGGTCCGCAAAATTACTCATATTTTAAAAAACATTATTTTTAATTTTCTGTTTTAACGGAATTTCGCTTTATGCAAACCAGAAGTGCAATAAAAAGCCTTTTTAAAAAGGGAATATTAGAAATTATTGTAATTTGTATGTTCAAAAGTTCGCAAATTCTTTTGTAAAATTTGTACAAAGAAATTAGACTCTAACATTCACAACAGCAATTGTCCGAGTCTCTCGAGGGAGTCCGTACAAAATTCATCACTGAATTCAAAATTTCTCTGCAATATCTCATTTTATAATCCGCGCAATAATCCTCTCCTCTCCATGTCCATCTATTTGTCACCAACATTTTTTTTCACAGTAAACACCCCTTAATCCCACATTCGCACGGGAATATAACCTTGACTCGGAATAATACATCCCACAGAAGGTGCAACAACAATTCCTGGCTTGTTTGATGAGCAAAATGAATGAGTGAAGTATAAGAGAGAACTCGGGGTACAGAGATGAATGAGCTTGGTCACGTGCCGCACGTCTCTCGTGTATGGCTAGCGCGTGTGAATATACATAACTGGTAGGGGGAGGGAGGAGAGGGGAGCGAAAGGTGAATAAAACGGGAGTGGAAAAGTCCGGGTAAGCTCAGGCTCACAATGGGCTGGTGTTATCGGAATAAATTCAACAATTTTGCGTCGATTTGTGGGGAAATTTGCTCGGAGCGTATGATTGTACTGGCTTTATTTCACAGATAGGGGTAATTTGGATTTAGAACATGAATGGAAAAACATTTGTGGATTTTACCTGTTTGGGAAATAACTTTTTTATTTGTCGAGACAAAATGAGATTTTTAATTTGCCGAGTTACGAGCGCAATTTCCATGTTTTTTGACTTTTAGTCGTTTCAAGAAGATATTTTTCATTTTTTATTTATTTTCACTAGCAGAAAAAACAATTTTCTTCTTTTTTTTATATGTTGTCTATGGAATATTTCTGATGAAATGAGAAGATTTAGAAAATTTGGGTTAAAAATTACCATTTTGAGGATCTCAATAGAATTATAATTTACTGTAAAAAGTATTCGATTGATATATTTTCCATATATTTTCCTGAAGTGAAACTTTATATTTTTGCTCCTGTCAACTTGCCTTTTTTTCATGAAAAAAAATTGAGCAAAAGAACTTGAAAAATTTAATCTGAAGAAATACTACAGAAAATATCTCAATAGACTAAATTTGAATAAAAATAAATTAGAATTTAATGATTTTTCTGTTGAAAATTGCCATTGAAACCGCCAAAAAATAGTAGAAACTTCATTAACGAACATTGCCTAATAAAAACATTTCAAAATAACATAAAAAAATCATTCTGCCTAACATAAAGAACAACCTCCTCAATTTGCAGTAAAATTTGTGTCTAGATTATCCGTGCTACGACTGCTAAACTTCCCACAATAAAAGTGGTCTTCTTCATAAAGTTTACCACAACTGTATTTTAAAAACCGTGAAACATAAACATGACTCTTCATTCTCAATGTTTCACAGCGTCTGCTAAAGTGCCATGAAATATAGCAGTGAAGAATAGTCTGTCTGATAAAGCAGACATATAAATTACAAAATAATAAAGAATAAAAAACTGGGCAATCGGGATGGCATTTATCCCTAGTCCGGTGTTAAAAATTCTGCGTTGAGAAAAAAAACTGAGAAAAAGAATGAGGGCAGAAATTCAAGACACCGTGACTTCTTTTCCAGTTTTCTGGAGCGGGGGGTGTAGCCGAGTGCGGCTGAAAGTCCATTCGTTACCTCGTCGAGACGTTTAAATGGTTAATTTTTACGGCTGCGATTTTACGCTAGCACGTCCCCAAGTGTGCCTAGACTGCATCTCAACTTCTCTCCCCCTTCCTCACCGTTTTCCATGGCTAATGTGAATTTATTTCCTGGAGTTAATTATGCGACACTAATTTTTGTCCAACTGCAGCCACTGGCTTGGGTTAGGGGAGAAGAATGACAGTACAAAAACTTCTTGAGACAGTTCTTTTCCGGAGTCTTCAAGGGTCATCCAGAAATTTTTTTTTGCAACGAGCATGTACATCATCTTCAGTGACCTCGTTTCGAGTTAAGTACACAAAAAAGTTTGAGATTTAGGAGGATTGCACATTTTTAGGGAATAATTGATCAGAACTCGGGAGGATTAGTGTCTGAGCTATTTGAGAATTTGATGGATAATAAAGTTTATTTCGAAAAATGATTTTTCAGTCAAGATTTTTGCGTTCATTCAACCGGATACTTTTGTGCTTAATTCAAGTGTTGTCTTGAATCTAATTGAACAGTGAATTTCAATTAACGGAAAAATTTACTTGAATCATGTGAAAAAATTTACGAAAATTAACTTTTAGTTATGTCCGATTTTTAAGTCAGTATTTCGATTTGAATCGATCTGAAAAATCCACTTTTTTGGTTAAATAACTTGACTTTTGAATGAATACTGAAATACATAGTTTTAATTTGATGTGATGTCTCTACTTGATTGGACTACGATTAAATTCATCCGGAAATGTGCTATTTTCTAATAAATCCTAAAGCTCCAACATTCGCGATATTCACAGTTAGAAATTTCTTAGAAATTACACAACAACTGCATTTGAATTTCTAATGAAATTTAGTGCAGTTTAATGTAAAATTATAATTGAAATTTAAAAAGAACCTAGATTTCTCGCGCTCATTACGAATATTAGATGTCCCCTCCAATTAAAATGCTAGTTAATTAAAAACGAAAAAAAAATTATAACCTTAATTAAAAGAAGAACTGAAATTCCATGAATACTTCAAAAATCAATTGATCTCCGAGTACTAAAATAAAAAAAAAAAATGACAAGGTTTCCCCAACTCAACGCCATCAACGAGCCGAAAATCCTAGAAAAACAAGCGCAGCCTTCTACGAACACATATAAATCCAATTCACACTAAAAGTGATGTTCCTCGAGGACTCAGAAAGCTCCGAGAGAAAAAAAGTCGCCAGAAAAATATACGACCTTTCGCTCGTAAAATCTGTCTCAATAGTCTAATAGATTATGCTGCCAGACTGGATGTTCACCGCGTTGGAAATTTTTACATATCGAAATGATGAGCAATCGTAAAATTGAAGGTATGTTACCCGGTATAACCGGGGTCTCTCGAGAGTGCGAGTTCATTTTTTATGAAGCGTCGGTGGTATACCCCCTGCGGACCTCCCGAGGCACTGGAGAAAGTAAGAATCGAAAAATACTGGCACTTGGTGGATGTGATGCAGTGAAAGAAAAAATAAAAAACAAAAAAAGGAAGCGCCGAAGACGTCGAATTGCTGGATGCGATGATACGTGCATGGCATAGCATCAAGTACGTTTTAAATCCCTTGGAGATTTGACTTTCGTACAAAAGTTGGTTCCACAGTTTCACCTCCATCCGACCTTTATTTTCATTCTCATTTCTCTGTATTCCATTCTTTCTCTACCAATTTTCTTTTTCCGCTCTGTACGTAAGGAGGAAAGAGAGAAACTGCCCTCTAGGCGAGAATCTTAAAATATCACCCCGACATAATGCCCATGAATTATTGCGGCATTTAATCATCTCAAATAAGCTCTGTTCACCCTCGTCCAACCCCCCTCAGGACTTTACCCCAACCTCTGTTCATGGGTTTATTCTGACCGAAAAGAGAAATTCTTGGGATGCTTCAGCGAAGTTTCAGATGTATTTCCCTTGTTTACGGCGAATAAATTCGTAGTATTTGAAGCAGTTGAAAAGGGTTCGATTTTTTACTCACTCAGATTTTTTGTCTGCGAGAATTTCAAGTTTTCGGTGATTTTGCTTCGAGATCAAATGAACTCATAAAATCACTAAAAAATTAGGTACATTTATTTTAAAATACATGACTTGCTTTGTCCAACTGATATTTAAGGTTACTCTCCCGAAAAAAATACCAGTTCATTCCGTTATTTCCTCATAGAGACGAACAAAAAAGCTGAAATTTTTATCCATAAAATATCCAACATGCATAAGTGTTGAAGAGTTTTTCCATCTCTATAAAATAAAACATCGGGTAGAGTAACAAAAAATACTGGATGCTTTTTAAAACCCAGGATCCATGTGCTCTCGCAGTTGCAGAGCACACATACATTCTTTGCAATCATACAAAGATATTAGTGGTCTGGTATGCATAAAAGAAAACACGTATGTGCGTTATTCCGAATTGCTATTTTTTCCCATCGTATACTTACACAACTGCATCTCCACCAATTCTCCTTCCCACTTTCCGACTAGCAAGCATTCTCGAAACCCCATCAGCCCCGCTGCCCATCCAGCAGTTTATTGCATAGACTAATTTTCTACGAAAATAAAAACGCGTTCATGTTGTGCAGTGGGAATTTATAACCTTAAAATTTTATGTAATTTTTTTCGATTTAAAATAAATTCCTATCCTAATATCATTACTTTTTAATACTTTTGTCCAGTGAGAAAAATGATTCCTATACGACTTCACTATTACTGCAAGGTTGGCCGAATGTTGGTCCAAGGTTGGCTCAATGTTGAGCTGAGCAATATTTTTTTAGCTACTGTAGGCGGGAATCACTGTTGGCGTAGGATGGGCCCAAGGTTGGCTCTATAATTCTAAACCTAATAACGCAATTAAAAACAGCGATTCCTAGAACAGATTGAAAGCAAATCGGTAATTATTATTTTCTCAATATCTAACAGAGCTCTTCAGACGACGGTTTATTACTGAAACTAATGTTTCCTGAAGAAAAACCCGTTCATGTTCTGTACCCAGGGTTTGTTACACCTGCTCCATGCGAGAGAATGCCCCATATTCTGAGATGGGCAACTACCGTTGAAGTAGAAAAAAAAAACTTCAGAAAAAACAAACTCACGACACCAGTTATTTGTTCGCTCTGCGGCGAGAACATCTGCAACGAAAATGTTGTAAAAACTGAGGGATAACAGTTGTCCGCAGGACAAAGAGAGTGACTAGCGGATGATAACCTCGATTCATCCTTGGAACCGGCGCAAAAAAAAATCAACATCCACTCGAGGTTATCCTGTATGTGCTTTCGCAGATTCCCCCGGAATCTGCCCGAGGCACGTGTGAATTTATCCGCCTGTAAAGTTTAAAGAAAAAAAGCAGCACATGTGAACGCTGAAGGGGATTTCGGAGGCACTCGAAAGCCTCTCGGGGTGAAAGGAAGAGGATAGCTTCTCCGGTGAGAAGTTTACGGGTCTCTGTGCCCTATTCCATCGTTTTCCGGATGTCAAGAATTTCCCATGTGAATCACCACCTCGACGATGCATATACGGAACTCTGTACCTCGGGGAATAACAGCATCGAGAGAATGTAGGTGTCAAAGTCTTACAGGCAGGTGATTCAAATAGAATCGGTCTTCTTGGATAGCGAAGATTTTGTATTTCAACTTTTTGAATTGTCTGGTGAAGATTGGTCGCAAGATGGGTTCTTGAGAAGTTTGCTTTCCGGTGGGAATAGTATCTTTTGTTGTTTAGAGTTGGCTGATTTTTAGATTTTCTTTGGTTTGGAGGGAAGCTTTGTTTTCTTGCAAATTCACGATTTTGGAAAGCCATGTCAGGAATCGACATCAATTTGCAATCCAACTATCAAATACTTCTTTGAGCGAGCAGAGTTCAACATTTTTTCATTATTTTTTTTATTTAACCTTCGAGTGATCGCATGCGACGCACAGCGGTTTTTTAGTATTTTTCATATAAATGCTAAAATAATGTGATTTAAAAAATGTCAAGTTAGGTATTCTTCACTCGATATGTTATTGGGGCATCGATCATCATTTCGTTGTGTTCAAGTCCCCAAATTAATTATAATCAATTTTTAAATACAGTAAAATCAGAATACTGCTGCGTAACGCTCACTGCGCGACCAGTCCCGTAGTCAAAATTTGACGGGCGATGTTGTCAGCTCTCGGTTCATTCACCGCTGATGTGTGGAAAATGGCGGTCACTGAACTGTGATGATTTGTTAATGTTGTTTTAAGAGGAATAAGTGCAGGTAATTGTGTAAAATAAATATTATTTTCGTCAGAGCACTTTCTATCAATTCTTCGGACGTTTTTACATGGGACAAAATTGAAAATCTTAGTGAAAATAATGTGACTTAGAAGTTGATTGTGATCGGCGTTCTGATGAGCGTTGAATATACAAAATAATTGTTGTATGAAAAAAAACAGCAAGTGGTTATTCTAGGGGAAATCATTAATAGTGGATTTTTTCTGAATTTTCTAGGTGGCAAATTGCGTCAAATTGTTACTGTTTTTGCTGGAGTTGAATTTACGTTGCGGACAGGATTCTCCGTATTCATACATGTGTTCTTGGGTTCTTCTGTGATATCCAAAGACAATTCTTCTTTCCGAATAAGAATAGGAATATATATATATTTTTTTTTTCTTAAGGGATTTTTACATTCATAAGTAGTCTTCTTCCATTTTTTTCAATATTATCCACTCCCCAAAATCGAGAGTAGATAGTCCAATTTCTTACTTTTCCACAAATAAAAAAACGGAAACAAAGCATTTATTGTGACTTATTCCCCTTTATGCCGATTCATATTGACGTGGACGCGGCAAGGTTGATCTTAGATCGAAATGCACGGACTGCGTAACGCTCATCATGCGACCAAGAACATTAGGTGGAGAGGGTTACCACTTAAGGGTTAACGAAGTGAATTGAAGAACTTCAAATTTTATATAGTCATTTATAGTTGGTTCAGGGGAACAGCAAATCATCAAAAACACCAAAAGCAAAATTGTTGAACATTTCTTAAAATTGTAGTATAGGTTAGGTATTTAAAAGCTAAAAAAAATTTCAGATAAAATTTGGACTAATTTTTGGTAGACATATTTTTAAAAAAAAATGGTCGTAATTAATATTAATTTAGATATCTATAATATTTATCAGACGTGTAATTTTATAAATTTTATAAAATCTACAATTTCACACGGTAAATTATATGAAACAATCGTCAATTCAATAATTTGATTGCGCTCTACTTAATTTTACAGCGAAATAGGTGATTACAGATTCGTATAATCCCCTAGAGATAAAAAATTTCAATTGACAACCACGATGAACATTTTCCAACCTCCAAATGACCCTAGGTACCCATAAAAACCGCGGCATTTTTCATCGATACTCTTGAATGCACTTGGCGTTTCGCAATTTTCTACACCAAGTGGTGTGCCCGCCTCATCGTGGTCGATCGAGCGCGTTGAGAGTATTAATAAAGTCGTTTAAAGGAGAAAAGACGAAGAAATTTAGAGGTGGTGAGGGCTTGAGACGAGGTGGTAAGGACTCGGTTGAGGGTGTAATAAAGCCCCGGGTATGCCGGTAGTTGAGTCTTACACCAAAGACGAGCTAGAGAGAGAGGAGGGAGACGATGGAAATGATGGAAAAAGAGAGGAGGGAGGGGAAAAAACAGCATTAGCTTATAGTGCGAAACCTAGGCAAGTTTATTAGCACTTCGTGCCACACGAGCGTTAAGCTCATTAATGGCTTCACCTATATACGTCAATTTTTCTGGTCTTGAATCGTCGGAGGTGGATTCTTATAGGTGACGTACTTAGGGATTGCCGTTAAATCTTATCGTTTTTCAACTCAACGCATCGGGGAAAAGTGCCTTTATAGAGGCGAAGTACGGAATTATATCGGGGTAAATCATTGAAGTAAATTGTTATGGGGATGGTTTATGAGGAGGTGTGAATGAAGCTTTCGATACTGCAAGGCTATTCGATGCTGGGAATTGTGGTACGGCTATAATCGCTTAGGATTTATGGAATCTATCGTACTACACAAAGAATTTGTATTTTGAGAGTTGAAACATATATTAATTTTGTAAAGAACTTATAAATAAATAGACAATTATTAAATTATTAACTTTATGACTTTTTCGAAAAATTCTTTTAGGAGATTAAATTTTAGATTTGATAGCTAGGAGATAGCATAGATAGGGGTAGGTCTTCTGAATATCAGGATATTCAAACAGCGCATAAAACACAGGAGTTAAGTATGGAGCTGTTTAATGAGACGAGGACTAGTCGTTTACGTTTTTGGGACTAGCGCAGGACCGCCTATCAATTCCAAGATATTCAGCGATTAACCCTAATAAGCAAAATCCCGTTATACTAGTTTACCAATTCACTAAAAAAATCTGTCATTGAATGTAGCTTATTTCAGCTTCTCGTCTCCAAACTATGCCCCCCCCCCCCCCCTCCCAATTTGCGATATGATGGGCCGTCTTCCTCTCCAACCATGTCGCATTTGTACCCCAGGAGCTGTCCGCCGTGTACAGGCTCTCCTGCTGGCTAAGGAATCCTGGATATGTTGACCGATACGGCGTCAGATTAATTTTCAAGTGGAAACGAAAATTAAATTTACAATTTTTATGATTTTCCAACGAAATCCTCACTTTTCAAAAACGAAAAACCTTAAAATTTCCGTAGATTTTAAATTGGACAAAAATTTCTGAAAAGTCCCAAAGAATTGGCCGTCAAAGTTTTGTAACGATGTAATTTATCTATGGGCGCGCCTACCAAAATACCTTATTTGATTAAAATAAAACTCTTCATTTGGATTTCTCCTCATTTGTAGAAATCAACAAACTTATTCACTTAAAAGAAAGGATTGCATTTTATCAAATAAATTATTTATTTTGTCAAATTAAAATAAAAGTATTTATGTTTGACTATTAAAAAAAAATTATTTAGTTGCTTCAAATACACGTTATCGGATTAAATTTTTGTCTGTGTAGTTCATCTAGACCCAGCTGATGACAATGACAAACCGAATTTCAGTCCTCTCCACTGGCCTCACAGATAATTGGATTTCTCTCGATAATTCCAAACGAAAAATGAATATTGACCAACGCCGGAGGGTAATAGCACCCCTCTGCTAGCACAAAGATAAACGTATCAAATTCACGGAAAGCCGGAGAACGGGAGAAAGGAGTGAATTCGCCCCCCTGAATGCATTGCTCATAATTTTACATTAAGATAATTAAATGAATTACTATAGGCATGTGTGCACTACGGGTTTGTTGGCCACCACGAACGTGATTCATATTCATCCTCTCCTGGGGCGATGTCATCGTTACAAACCATCTGCCCTCTCTCTGCCTCGTTCTGGGTGGATTCTACGGCGGAGCTCTCATTCTACGGACTCGGATGTTTGTGCATTGAGCACGTGCGGAGCACTAAACTCCGTTTACTGGGCAATAGGGAGGACAAGAGTTAAAGTAGATCTACAACCGACAATACTATCGGTCAGGTACACTATAGATTTTTATATTTTCAGGCTTTACATTTTTCAAATAAAATGTGTAGGAGAAATTAAAAAAAAAATTGGTCGGGGTTGTTGGTCGCTTCCTTCCATTTCTGTTGCGATTCGTAACGTGATTTTTTTCTTTTATCCGGCCCTTAACGAGACTCGTAATGAATTTCCCGATAGGCCGGAGTATTAACGTAGAAATTTAGACACTCTTCTTCCGAAGTTTTACAAAAGGTGGGAGGATTTCACTTTAAAGAATTCGAAAAGGGATGGGGGGAATTTACTCCCGTTCGAATGGGATCCAGACAAAGTCAATGTCTACCCAGGTAGGAAAGTACGACCGGTCCAGGCTTTATCCAAGCCAGGACCACCACTCGACAAGCCTGGATCAGGCTTGATAGCCATGCCTGGACCAATGGTGGGTAATGACTGGAATGTAACGTGGGGCCAAGCCTGGTAGTAAAGGCTGGTCCAAGGGCTGCTATCAAGGTTTGTCCAAGTCTCGACAGATTAACAAAAAGAATTATTAACTAATCCAATCTGTCCATCTCGGTATAAGAAATATGGAATCTCTGTGTTGCGTAAGGCACTAAAGTCTCAGTCTTCCAAACAGGCTCTTTCCACGTTAAAATTGGGAGACACTGGTAGTTACCGACAGGGGCCAATAAAAACTGCGGTATTTTTAATATCAGAAAGTTTAAAAAATATCAATTTTCCATGAAACACTGTTTTTTTCAACTCGCCAAAGCCACTCAAATACCATCGTTTCCTACCTATATAATCTCCCAGGTAGGACTCCCCAAGCTTCCCGAACGGGCCAAGCGTGGATAAGTCACGGGTTACCAGACTGTTACCAGACTCTGGTAGTCCTAGCTTCATCCACGCTTGGTACCGTCGTCTTACTAAATAATTACCAGGCTTGGATTTTTTCTTTATATCAAGCCCGTCGTGACAGTAATTGATGTGGCCCATATGCATGACAACTTCTTTTTTTTTACTAATCATATTTGACGATGATAAAGCAAATGTACATGCATAAAAAGGTAGATATTTTAATGAATATTATAATAATAATTATTCTTCCTGCAAGAAAAAAAAAATTTCTTTAAAAAATATTTGGACTAAAAAATCGATTCTTCAAAAGGAATGTTTAGTGACCAGATCACTCGGGTTAATTCAAAAAAATTTTAGGGCCATTCTAAAGTACTAGTTGTGGATTTATTTTCGGCAGGAAAATAATTTGATTTTTCCTGCAATTTTCAAACAATTTTTTAACTTTGTATTGTTCATAGTATTCAGCTTACAACAATTATCAATTAGTAATTAATAGCAATTATTAGTTCATTTGAGTAGATTTGAGTGAAATGCCTCATATGCAGGCCCTCAATGAAAAACTATCTTCACCCTATCCAGACATAGAATATTTCTAACAGTCGATCGATTGACTGTTGGGAATACTCTATGGCAATAAAGTCCGGGCTTAGCCTGCTTGAAAAGCTGTACGCCAAGGCTTGGTTAACCAGTCTGGCCCCAGGCTTGGTACAAGCTTGGTAGACGGGCTTGATATAAAGAAAAAATCCAAGCCTGG
>JAPYZN010002940.1:0-10558 GCA_030522865.1 Psyttalia lounsburyi | reverse complement strand
TTTTTCGATTTTTCGGCACGTTATCGTCGTTTTTGCGCGTTTTTGAGGGCTGAGGGGGTTCTAGGGGTTTCTACTTTCGTTTTTGGGCCCTTTTGGCATTACTTCCAGGATATTTTTAGCCCTTTAGCGACTTTTATGGCCCTTTTTAAAATTTTTTGGCACAAAATCGCCGATATCTTGAAAACTATCAGGCGTATCTCCAAAATTCAAACGGATTTGAAAAGCTGAGGAAATTTCCGATCGATGTAGCCGGTTATATTTTATTTTCAGTGATTTTTTGGACTTTGTGTTCTGATACCCTATTTTTCGGAGAAGCCCAAATTCTCATGACAAAAGATTTCCTTTCCCAGCGCAAATATTATTGTCTCCTCAATTTTTGCGTTATTAATTTCCTCATAAGAGCGGACAACATCTGAAGAAACATTTTTTTTGGTTAGTCTTCAGTCCTTTAATTGGTGATTTGGTAGAGTGTAAGAACATCGTCACCGACCGTACGAAATCCCAACCGGTAATGCGATGCCCCGTCGATCACTTTCAGTATATAACACTGTGAGTATTACCTCTCTCCCCCCCCCCCTTCTCTCGGCCGTATATATCACCCATACACACAGAGAAGAAAGGAAAAAGGCGATTGGCTGGGTGCGTGGTGCACACCACAGGGAAGGAAAGCTAATCACGTTTCCTCCGGTGGAATACCAATGCTCTTTGGAGCTATTCGCACCCAGCAGCGACGGAAATTAGATGAAAAGAGAAGACTCCCTGGCTTCTTCTCTTCTCTGTGAGACGCGAGGGAAAAAAAATAAAGCCGGGGAGAAATGAGAGTGGAGGAAAATGATGGGAAAAGTACGATAGGGTTGCTCGTTTGATTCGAGGGGTTTCACTTTCTCCAATCATTCTCACTCCGTTCATAATGAAATAAACACTGGGAGACTATCGATGTTGCTGATTGCTATGAAATTAGGGAGAAGGGGGGAGCGATTTATTTACACCAGGCGATTAATGGGGTTGAATTTTCAACAGTGGATTTTCAAGTGTTCATGCTCAATGAAAAATTGCACTTCACAAGTGCCAATGGAATTCTTCATTTTTTTACGAAGTCAAATTATTTTCAATTTTCTACGGCTGTTTAAATTTTTTTCCTTCATTTAGGTTATTTATCCATTTTTCTATTTCCATGAACAAATAATTATTGTAGTAGTGATATGAGTTTATGAGTAATTGACAGGGGAAATTAATGATCGAATGACTTCTCTAAAATTATGAAAAAATTCTCCCACTCCCTCAAAAATTAAAAATCCAAAAAATCTAATAACATTTTCGCGTAATTCGTTTTCATTTTTAAACAACTTAAAATGTCGTGGAGCTATGGATTTTGCTTTATCGTCTTAAGACTTCTGGGAAAAAATTGCCCCTCAAAAATCGCCGAATCCACCCCATCTTCACCTGCAACTCTCCCTCCGAAGTGGATCCCCCCCCCCGAAAAAAAATGACTACCCATTCCCAGTTGCGAATTGTCGATAGTAAGTAAAGCCCTTTAAACCTAGAGAGGAAAGAACCTCTCGTCCACTCGAGTCTCAACTCTCAAACTTCCCCGTCGTCCCGTTGGCCTGCGTCTTACGTACTCATCCGCCTCAAGCGAAACTAGGTGGAATGCAGAAACGGGAGAAGAGTGGATGCCGTAGTGAAAACGAAGACGGCAAACTCGGTGGATGCGTGGTTAAAAGAGGTGGTGTTAGTGGAACGGGGGGGGCCCCTGTCGGAAAGTAGGATTATCAATTTGCGTTGATTACCTCAGTTTAATCCACTCAGAGCAGCTGCTCACCTGCCGCTTGCGGCACCAGCTCTACCTCACTCTTCTCACATCTCCGGATTTTTCCCTTCCACTCCAGATTCTTCTCGCTCCCCCTCATCCTATGAATGTACCATTCATTCGATTACTTTTATTAATTAACCGGCGGAAGGGGGGGGGGGGCTTCCGACCAAATGAACAAATTAAATTACTCTCGTTCTTCCGAATACAATCCACACTCGACGCACTTGTAAATCGCGCAAGCCACGATTTCTGTATCGTCCCTTTTCAAATCGATATCTATGTCTCCAGCGCTGTAAATTCATTTCACCCTGGCGCCTTTCAGTGGATCCGTAAACCCCTACCCTCCTCCCCCCCCCCTCCCAACCTCCGGAAGACACTGGAGATAAAAAAAATTAACCATAAACATCTCCATTTCGAATGTAATGGAATTCTTCGGCGAAAAATAGAAGAGATGCTACCCCTATTCCCGTTTACTGGTGTACGTTTAGTGCAATAAAAATCGAGCACCCTTAAAACGTGGATAGCGTGGGTAGAGAGAAAAAAAAAATGGGGAGGCAGTTTAGGTGTCCATTCAGCAGTTTTCAAAAACGATAAAATCGATACATATGGGGAATGGCGTTCTGGAGGAATGACCTTTGAGATATCTCGTGGCGTTGGGGGAGTGAGGGTGATCTGACTCGTGGGCTCACGAAATATGTTGGGGGATTTTTTTTTTTTATTCTGGGTCTATGAATTTTCGGTATTGCGAGGGTGAACGATTGATTTTCGGGGGACTTGGAAAATTATTTTTGATAAAGTCATATGGAGCAGTGGAAAATCAATCGTTTAAATGATTAAATTGAATTATTTTTAGGTTTTGGAAAAATTGTGACGATAGAACGATTAGATTTCAGTGGGGAAGGGGAAGAAAGAAAACGAGCGGAGTCATCCAGTGCAGAGACTGTAATTTTTTTCCATAATTCCGGTATAGCCAGCCGACTACATACCCACCCCCTGCAAATACGCTTATAAAAGCAAATAGCTTTTCAATCTCGCCCGCGGAAAGAACGAAACCCCCTCGGCCAAAACCTCATTTGTAAGGCAAGGTCGAGTGCTTTGTATGTAAATTACCAAACACTTAACGATCCTGCAACGGTTATTTAGAAGCAAACTACCCGAGACAGGCGTACCACCGTCTTCCTTCGCCGTTGTATCCCTCTTAACCCGAAAATCTACTGCTCTCACTCGCCTTTAGTCCCCTCTTCTACTCGCCCCCGTCGCACCACCTGAAACGGTAATTGCAAACGCTAAAAATTATATTCCGGAATGAAATGAGCGTCTGCATACGAGTTCATTTCGAAATTTTTCACTATTTCCTGGTGGTATCTCTCACTTGGGCGAGACCCGAAATTTTTTTTTTTCTCGGATTTTAAAAGTACTCAACGGATTTAAATGCACGTACTTTGCACGTGTTCCCACCTCTCGTGTTAATTTTTTTTTTTTTTTCGCTCAACCAGTGGACAGCACTGGATCATTCGACGAGAACTCAAACGTCGCCGATTGGACGACTTTAATCGCCAACGTTGCCTGCCCGTAAGTGCAAAACGCTGTTCGTTGGAATGAATGCGAAAGGTATACCACCCCCAATTCTCTCTTTCTATTATCCTGCATGTCCCTGGGAAGTGGCAAATACCCAGAACTCTGGGTTTACCCTTTTTTTTTTTCATTAATTTTGGCTGGGGGTGGCCGGATGTGTAGGCTTTCGTGGGGGGGACAAACCCCCAGGATAGAAATGGAAAAAATATTACCAAATTCGGAATTGAAAATTATCAATTCCCACAATATTTTGTCCGAATTTGCTATCCCAAGTGTCTCAACAGTTGCACAATTTAAAATTTCGTAGTTCAATAATTGTTTAGACTTTAAAAAAACAATTCTTAATAATTCGTCAGTTGCTCGTCGGGGAATTTAATTCACGAGAAGTTTATGTAACGTCATTGAATTTCGTATTTTTTTAGGGGATACAGATAAAAATTACCGAATTCATTAATTCATTAATTTCCATTTTTAGATTTCACTTTATTCAGTATATTTTTCTCCACACGGGGAGAATTTTTTTACAAAAATTGCTTTTCGATGTTCGGGAAAAATTACCCAACCGCATAGTAAAATTCATTATCTTTAATAAAAATTATCCAAACCGCTCGAAAAATTTTTAGTGAGGGGAGAATAAATTTTACTGAGAAGTTGGGGAATTTTGCACGGAATTTATTATTTATTATAGAATATTTCTTACGCATTTCTATTTTTCATTTTATCAATTTTACCGAAAAGGTACAGTAATTTTTTCCGAGCGTTCAAAATATTACACGATTATATACCGGAACGGTAATTTTTATTGAATATTCCTCTCCGCGAATGATCTCAAATTGATAGAAACGTATTAAATTCACCATTCATGAAAAATCTTGTTATCAGGTGGAAAAAAAAATGTTCTCATTTTAATCAATTCGCCCTTAAAAATCACCGATTCCTCCATGAAACCCAAACACATCGACTAATTTTTCAGCTCTCGCGTCATTACCCCAACAATGGCCCCAAGAAATTCCATTTTCCCCCTCAAATATGAATCACGCAATCCGCGGCCGTTGGCTGAGGTGAAAAAAAGAATCTTATTGGCACAGATAATAAGACGGGAATGTAAAAAATAATAGAGATAATGAGACTCCATAGTTCTCCACAGCTCTACCAATCCCACGGCATTCGGAGTGTGAGGGTAAACCCCCAAAGGACTCGCGGTAATAGTGCCTATAGATTGGAATAGCAGGAGCGAGAAGGACGAGAGGGGGGGCGGGGGGAGAGGTCAGGTTAGCGCCGGTTCGAATCGTAATCCAACGGCGTGCGAAATCGAGATGGCATTGTCTCGCGGCCCGCCGCCAGTAGGACCCTTTTGTACTTCATCGCTGCGGCATTTTCTTCATTCTCTCTCTTCATCGCACCACTAACCCCTCAAGACATCCGAAACAGCCCGGCTAATTTCATTTTATTACGAAACTACACAGTACTTCCCACTCCTGTTTTCCCCTCAACCTTTTCCCTCTTCCGTCTGTTCGCCGAGGACAATCTACACTCTGACGCACATTCAGGAGACTCTAGGCATAGGCGTAAGGGGATATTACTCCCGCAGGGGAGAAGAAAAAATATTCGTTTTGGGGACGAAACCTTGAAAATTGATATTGAATAGTATATTTCGTAACGAGTGAAAAAAAATGATTTTTGACGAGTGAGAGGTTTATTCCACGAGTCGAAGGCGAGTGATATAACGCCATGAGTCAGAAACCACTTTTTTCACGAGTTACGAACATAATTTTTCATCGCAAGGGGTCGAAAAAGTGCTTTTCAGTCACTCGACGCGAAGTGGAGAGTGACTGAAAAGTTACTTTTCATCCCTGGCGCCCGAAAATCCGCGATTCTAACCTCACTCCATTCGGTTAGATCGCGGTTTTCGGGGCCGGAGACGAAAAATATTATACGTCACTCGGCGATAATAATATATTTCGTAACAAGTGAAAAAAAATGGTTTTTGGCGAGTGGGAGGTTTATATCACGAGCCGAAGGCGAGCGATATAATCCCCCGAGTCAGAAACCACTTTTTTCACGAGTTACGAACATAATTTTTCATCCCGATGTGTCGACGCGAAGCGAAGAGTGACTGAAAAGTTACTTTTCCGACATAGTGTGATGAAAATCAATTTTTTAAAATTAAATTAAGACAAATGTGGCTTAATGAGAAATTGAGAAAAAATTTACGACATTTTTTCACTGAATAGTTTTGGTAATTGATATTGGAAATTAGGGGTGGGAAAAATGAAAAATAACTCTCAACGTCGAACTGAAGTATTGAGTCGAGGGTGAGCGTTTATTTTAATGGTCCTTCATAAAAAATTTGGGTTGAAAAAAAATTGGAGGCGTGAGTGGTTTAAATTCCAGTTCCATCTGTTTCTGTAAATTAATAAAAACTCAGGCAATTCGAAATTCGAGTGGTAAAATTGTAAAATGTCCCCTGGAATTTAACGTCATACGTCATTTAATATTCATATTAAATTGAAAATTCCAATGAATTGATTTTCGGAATTTTTCTCCCAAAACAATTTAAAAATCCAGAAATTGAATTCGAAATTAATCACTAATTGTTCTCCCCTAAAATTTACAGTCAGTTGACGAAATTGACTTCTTTCTACCTCAAATTTAACGCAAAAAGCTCCTCAAAAAATCTAGAAAGGTGTCTTAATTTCTGATCTCGATTTATCAAGAGTTATCATAAATTATTTTCCCCGCATCGAGTGACAAAAAATTTCCAGAACACTTGATGTGCACTTTACACGCGATATCTCTCAATTTATGTGACTAATTTCCATGGATCCACGGTAAATATTCCAACAATTTTTCCAGTCATTGAATTGTCCTGTTCTGTATGCCAGGTAGCCAAGACTAATCGCACATATATCATCGAAACCTCTCCATGTATAGGGGATATATAGCCTGGTGTGTACTATCGGCGAAGATTGGAATTGATACATGGTCGATTCGCTCGGAGGGCATCGACGATGGTAACCACGCGTGGGGCCCAAGGGTTAGGAACTCGACGATGGGAGAGGAAGAGGGAACAACAAAATTGGAGATTCATTGTTGTCTGGGGAGTCCTCGTTACGCTCAGCCAGGCGTGACTTTATACCGGGAGAATATCTGAAGAGCGTAGCCGGGTGAAGAATAAGACGAGAAAAAACTGAAATGAAGTGGAGGAGGACGAGTCCCGGGATAATCCACATTCATGACCACTGATATAGCATAATTAGGGGGAATATTCATGGATGCACAATCGCGTTAATTTCCAATATTTATGAAGGATGTTCGGTCTCTTAGATTTCATGAGGACTTTTTATATGATCAGATCATCCCGTGTCTGACCTGCGTATGACCTCGTTATCCTTGAAATGATCCTCGTAAGATCTGTTTTGCGGAGAAAAACTAAGAACTCGTAATTTTTGTTTTACACTTGAAATTCCTGCGAAGAGAATATTCAATTGTAGACATCCTTTTCTTTCTCAGTGTAAGCCTTCTAATTTAAGGTTTCAATTGTCTTAAAACGAAAGTTGAAAACTCGAGTATTTTGAGCTCGATTGGAAGAGTCTTAAAACCTTTTGAGGTTATCAATCTAAGTCTTCCCCATACTCCACTTAGGATTAAAATAAACGATCGTCTAATTTAAGGAATTAAACATTCAAAGTTCTCAATTCGGAAATTCAAGTCAAGTCTTAAAAATATCAACTTGAGCCTATCGTTCTGCTTCGAAACTTAGATCTGATGCTTAGACCTAGATCGGAATCTTAACCTTAACTTCATCGATCTCAAATGGAATCCTGCCACAGTCTCACTCCAACTTCTTCAACATCTCAAAATGAGATCATCTCCTTCCATATATCAACTCCCGCCGTCTCACCCTCCCACCGCCTGAAAATTAAAGGATCACAGGAAAAAACATGGCAACGAATGACTCCAAAGCGAGACAACGATAAGGATAACTCAACTCCAGAAGATACTTCTACAAAACGACGTCTACCAAGAAAACGCGCACCTGAGGTAGCCCAAGAAATGGCTCAACGCGCCAGACAATTCGTCTGTGCTGGCACCCTTTCTTCTCCCTTCACAGGGCGCAACGGGGGAAGGGGCGATGAGGGGGGGAAAACGAAACGAGGCAACACGTGGTTCACTCATAGTTATACTCACCCGCTTATCCATCACTTCGTACACCGAATTCAGTAGAAAGGGGTTTCCAGCATTTCTGACTCAAGTTAACTTGCAGTTGAAACAGCGTGCTTTTGCGAGAAGTCAATATAAAATAAGAGCGAGTTAACTATTTCAGTTTGAGGATATCTCATGCCTATTGACACCGAGAAAATCCCGATCTATCTGCCTGGGCTTGGGATTTCGCATTAGGATCACTACCACCGCAGATTGAAACCACTCTCGGACGATTCAAGCCATCGGTTGTTGATTGGTTGCCTGAGGGTTTCGCTTTCCATTTGGATGATGGGAATCAGGTGTCGGGGTTAAGTACTGAAATACAATGACAAAAGGAGCTGGAAAGGAGCTGGTCAATGTGGTCATCTGCATCTGTACGAAGCCTTCATTAATTTGATAGCTTTTTTCCATTAGCGAAACGCCTGATACAGCTTGGGGAGGCACTAGCTGTTGGGGTGTAGTTGTATAGTGAAACCTCTCAGTGTTATGGCGGAAGAAAATGTTCTCCGATGCAATGGAACATGTAAGTAGATCAGAGAAGTTTTCAGAGAAAGTAAGACAATACTATTGCAAGGATTTCAACTGTATTTCTCAAACTCAATTATTGAGTCTATATGTTGGATAATTTCATCCTAACAGCGGTGATTCTTCAATTCCATTGGATTATGAAGTTCTTTCTTCAATCATCTCTGACCTTTGAAATGAGTTTTTCATTTTTCAGTGCGTGATTCTCTAGCTGGTGATGAGGACGAATGTCGCTTACAGCAAGGGAGCACTTCTGGAATTCCGGCTGGCTACGAAATGATCATTATCATCCTGGATAAAGGGTCACAAACACCGGTTAGAGACAAAGGGAGCATGAGGATGGTCCGTCTGTGATTCAGTTGTAATTTCCATGACTTTTTTTTCCATCCAATGAAGCCTCCCCTTGGCCTCGCTGACAGGCCTCAGTCTGCGGATGCTGAAGTCCTCAGGAACTGAGAATCCTACTAGTGACAGCACTCCAGAATTTCCATGGGAGCTGGTCAGCACATAGAAGGGCACTCCAGCATTGTACTTCATGCAACATTGTCTCCTGCATTCAGCTGCTGTTGTTTGATCAATGAGCGCAGGACCTAACCGGTTTCTACCAACGGAGAAAGGAAGAGGATACGATGGCGAAGACTTCATAAATCTACCTTCAACGCAATTATTGATTCGATATGTCTGATAATGTCATACTATCAGCGATGATTTTCCCAATCCCACTGGACTACGATGTTCTTTATTCAATCATCTCTGACCTTTGAAACGACTTCTTCATTTTGCATTGCGTGACTCGCCAGACGGTGATGAGCACGAATGTGGCTTACGCAAGGGAGCACTTCTGAAATTCCAACTGGATACGAAATGATCATTATCATCCTGGACAAAGGGTCACAAACAGCGCTGCTATAACCCCCCCGGAAGACACTTGAAATTAGAGACAAAGGGAGCATGACACGGTCCATCTGTGGTCCAGTTGGTGTACGCGTAATTTCCACGACGCTTTTCCATCCAATAAAGCCTCCACTTTGGCGCCCTGATGGGCCTCAGTCGAGAGATGCCTGGATCCTCCACAACTGAGAATTCCACCAGCAGTGACACTAGTCCAGGATTTACATAGGAGCTGGTCAGCATATGGAAGTGTACTCCAGCATTGCACTGAATATAACTAACTCTTGCTGGCTCGTAACGAAATATCTGCTCCCTGAAACATTGTTTCCCCTTCTGAATTCAACTACTGTTGTCTCGTCATTAGGTATGAGACCTAACCAGTTTCTATGAGGCGCGTCGAGTGGCTATCCTACAATCGTATGTTGATATAACACTGACAAAATATAGGACAATCACTGGCAGATCCAAATGGGGGGAGGGTTGGAACAACTCGTTCGCTGGATGCTTTCATTTTGTCAGAGGGAGTTTGAGGCCAAAAGTTTTACCATCGGAAAGAACGGTGCCCTCCTCGATTGGGCACTGTGCCAACTAGTGAAAACGGGTGTCGCCTCTGCTGCCTCTAAAGATCATCCTTGAAGCTGTTTCACTTTAATTATATTGAGTTGGAGGAATAAAGACTGGCGAAGACTGGCAAACGTTGGTTTTTCCCCCCTGAGAATTTACGTACGGTTGAACATCTTCAGAGAGTCCGTCTCAAATATTTGAGGAATGGTGATTAAATTCTTTGATTTAATTACGACTGTGACAATTGGTCATTGAAACTTGGTGGTGGTGTAATATAGGGAGCTGTTGAGCCAATATTGGCTAGACGCATTCAAATTTACACGATGACTAATTCAATGAGAACAATTCAGTCTTTGTTGTTTTAATAATGTCCTCAGTTGAAAATACATCTATTCTATGAAGTCATGATGGAAATGAAAGAAGAAAAAACTCAAATGGATCTTGAGATGTATTTTCCGCGCTACGTTATCGTCAATGTATATCGTGAGAAATCGAGACTGTGTCTCTCCCGGGGGCTTGCCCCTGATGCACAGACGGCCTTCCCACACACCTTAAACTTGACTATAAACCTCGCCTCTGTACAACCTCCTTCACACGAAAAACGTTCCGTTTGGCTGTGCGAATCCTACGCTTCTGTGGTGCCCGGTGAATCAAGATTAATGGTTGTGGCGCGTGTTCCCCGGGCTCCGACGTTTCCCCGAAGGAATGAGACTCCGCGAAAATCGCGTCTCCATTCTGGTAACTCTTGGGTACATAGCACCTTGAAATGGAATCACAGGTGAGGAGAAAAAGAACGGGAGAGTCATTTGGAGGATGGCACTGAGAAAGTGCCTTTGGAAATGTATTTTTTAATTTTCCGATATAGGGAAGTTATTGTCACGATCCTGAACATGAAAAGTGGCGGATTCGTGACACGCTATACGACATCTGGAGTCTTTCTGTGATGAGTTTGGCGAGATGTCCGTCGGTGTGTTCTTTTTGAAT
>JAPYZN010002939.1:0-10560 GCA_030522865.1 Psyttalia lounsburyi | reverse complement strand
AAAGTAGACAAGTCTCCCTCATGTGCAAAATTACGACGCGAGCCGAAGGCGAGGGTTGTAAGCACGTGTGGAATGCTTGTCTGATTTTCCTCCCGAGGGTTGAATACGATTTTTTTGCCGAAATGGATGAAAGTGAGCGTTTTCAACCGAGCGAAGCGAGGTCAGAATGCTCACTTTCGGTCCATGTAGGCGGAAAAAACTTTTTTTCCGCCCTCCGGCCGGAAAGCGCCAACTTTCGGCCCGCTGCGCTGAACGGAGTTGCCACTTTGCGGCTACGCTGAACAGAAAAATAGTATACAACACGCCTTGGCCAGTAAATAAGAAAGCCTCAGGTCACACGTAATTGTCGGCCGAGACGAAGCCGAGGTCACCAAACATGTGATGTGAGACATCCCTTACTTTACGGGCCACGGTATGTAATCGACTATTTCAGCCGCATTGGCCAAAAAGTACTTTATAGCACTTGTGAGAAAAAATATCATTTCCACGCGTTTATCAAAATTATATTTTACGTAATGCTGTGGTAATAGTATATTTCGTAATAAGTAAAAAAAAATGGTTTTTGGTGAGTGGGAGGTTTAACCATGAGCCGAAGGCGAGGGATATAATCCGACGAGTCAAAAACCACTTTTTTCACGAGTTACGAACATAATTTTTGATCTCAATGTGTCGAAAAAGTACTTCCGCTTTGCGTCGAGTGACTGAAAAGTTACTTTTCCGACACAGCGTGATGAAAATGAGATTTCTAAACGTTACATCCCGAGTGGATGGCAAGGATTGTAATCACACCTCAAATCGTAATTTACCGTAAAACATGAGAAATATTTTGCTGCACACAATGAAAATTAACTTCCCTAAAACAAGAGGCTAATAAATATAAACAAAGAATAAATCTCAATATTAAATAAATAACTCAATATTTTGTTATCAATCGACAATTTCTGTAAGCGTATTGGACGTAAAACGGCGGTTTACAGGCAGCAGGGTAAGAATAATAATTTTCCATCCGAGGGCGAAGACGTATTTTCTTACGAATGCGACTTCACATTACAGTTACATGAGTCAGAAAATATTTTCAGGTCTAGGAGCGAACGTAATTTTACGTCGATAGGACTGAAATGGGTGGGTTTTTCAGGCCGAGTACCATAAACAATTGTAATAAAATAAATGTTCTAAAAATACAATACGCCAGTAGATGACGGCATCGACCAATAGTAATTACCGACGCATTACCCCCGGCTCTGCAATCGACGCCAGATGGTGACACCGATAATCTCTCCCTGCTACCCAGTTGGTGGGTTCAAAAATCGAGGGAAACGGTTACACCAAAGCCACCCGGTGTGTCCGTGTGATGTCAACGGACAGTTTTTAACGGTGTCTGCCCAGTGATTCAGTGAGCTGATCGTAATTTCCCCAGTACCCCTCATTATACCGCAATTTCTCCATTGAAATCATGTTATTGAGTAGTAATTTGATTTCATCGGAATAGAGGACGAATCCTGTGAGTGATTTTTACCAGGGAAACAGGTGAAAGGCCAAGGGAATAAGGAGAATTCTCGACGCTCGGGGAAGCGTACGGACGCTTCTCAGTGCTTTGGCATTTTTTTGTGAATGGAGTGATTTTTATTTGGTTTTTATTGTTATTTTAATCTACTCGTAACCATGACTACGTCATTATCCATTATGGCAACACATGATGAACTCGTGAGGTGCACCAATGTTCTTGTTAATGGTGCTTGTGAAGAAGGTTAGTAGTATCCTTAAATATTCCCTTCATATTCCGCACATCCTTTTCATTTTTTTACAATATCTCCGAACACTTCTGGAGCTCTTCTTTTGCTTGTCATAAAAAATATTTACAAAAATTTTCCTGTCTTTAATTTCGAGAAATAAAGGAAAAAGTGTACACTAGAAGGGATTTTATCGTCTCGTTTTATGGCCCGTGACTCATTTTTGTTTGTTTGTCAGACGTAGATTCAAGGAAAATTGGAAAATTTTTATTAATTTATTGTTTTGTAAATCCCAAATATCGACGAATATGTCACAATATTTCGATATCTATTTTTTTGGCATGTCTTTTTGGCACATTCGTTCAATTTTCAGAGATTCATAGAAAACTAAAGACAAAATTGTACTTTTCATTTTGTTTTACGATTCATGACTCACTTTATGTTAATTATTTGTAAATTTAGAAGTAATTACGCAATTTTCAACTGAACATTCTTTGTCGAACTCGAATGCAGAGATTAAAAACTCCCTTGAACTAATGAATCTTTTTCCAAATAATTTTTCCATGTGTTGTCAAGTTAAGAGTATTTACGACAATCTAACGATTAGAAACAATCGAGTCATTTCCTCTCCTTTACAAATAGATAATATAATACAGGAGATCATGAAATGTTGATAGGGAATTTTTTTGTACAGCGGAAGCGAATAAAAAAAGTCTCGATAAAACATTTGTTATCTACGATATTAGATAAAAATTGAAGTACGAATTGTATTCACTCATTTCATTCTATAAAGTATATTACTTTAATGTTGAACTGAACATTAAAAAAATTGAACTAAAAACTGTAAAAGTCGTTAATTTGTCGAGATATTTAGGGAAATTTCTCCTTTCCATTGAATAAATTCCATTATTCGAGTAAATTTTCTTATGCAAAGACGCCTTAAATTTAAAAAATCCATTAAAATCGATAATTAGCTACTTTTCCCGAGAGGTCACATGACCAAATTGATTTTTATAATTACAGCCCACCTAATTTCTTAATTTTTCTGAAATCCAATTTCCGATACGCAGTTACGACTCCCCCATGTCGGAAATTTGGTTTGATCAAAATCAAAAAAATATTTTGGCTGTAATTAGAAAAATCAATTGGCCACGTAACACTCCGGAAAGACGGCCCCCAAAAAAACAAAACAAAATTTGATTTTACATTGAAGACATCAAATATGAAAAAAACGAGAAGTCATAAATCGCCAAAATATCGTAAATTGTCAACTTCTGATTGTCGTATTTATGTCAATAATAATTTTCAGAATCCCAAATTAAAAGTACAAAATATTGTGATTTTTTATCCATTTAGAGTTCCTCCAATTCGCAATTAACCAGGAAGAGATGCGACAAAAATGGTTGACATCAGTTCAAGAGTGTCAACGTCTCCATTCAGCCCTGGAAAAAGCTCATCACGAGTCAGCAGACCTAGACAGAAAGCTCAGCCATGCACGCAGGCTCTTGGACGAGGAGAAACGGCGTCGACGCTTAGCAGAGGACCAGCGGAATTCACTCGTGAGTAATCTCATTTCCGATTAATTAATAATGAGACTTTATTTAATTTGATTAATTTTTTTTCCAGGAGAGACAGATTGCTCTGGCGCGTGACCTGCTTTTCAATGACGGCGGAAGGAATTTGAATGACGAGACTCGGGAGAAATTACAGTTCCTAAATAATACGACGTTGAATGGACGACACAGCCATCTCCATTTGAAAGACCTTCAGAATGACAAACTAAATACAATAGCGGAGCTGGACTCCACGGGTTCTCTCCTGAGCGACCTCAGCTGTTTCTCGAAATCCGAGGACGACCTGGACGCCTCGGCCCTCCTCAGCCAGAACCACAAGAAGCGAGAGTGGAAGGAGCACCGGCCGAGCGGTGAATACTCAATGAAAAAGCGCCGTAGCACTCTCCAAAAAGTCGCCGACCTGAACAACTCCGACCGAATAATAGCGACAACAACAGTAGTAATGCCAAAGGACGGGGCGATAACAGCATCCTCAGTGATCGAGGCCCTCCCCGCGGACGAGAACGTGGACCCCAAGTCGCCCCTGCAGAACCTCCGTAAGCGCCGCAAGAGTTCAGAGCACACTCGACCCAAGAAAGAAGCACCTGAGGTTCCCTACCCCAAGCCCTCAGCGCCTATTGCCGAAAATCTGACATCAGGTAAAAGACAACAAAAATTTACCAGTTACTAATTGTTATTAATTGGACAAATAGCCATTGGTATCATCAAATCCAGAATCAAATAAATAATAATTGTAGAATAATTCTCATTAATTTTTGATACAGAAAAAAAATGTCGCAGAATTTTAGTTAACCAGAACAACAACTTCGAAAAAATGTTGTGACAAAAATTAGATTAAATTCCAAAAATTGTCATCAGAAGAATAATTTTTTTCCCACTAGTTATTTATGATTAAACAATTAAAATACGATTTTCACGAATTGTCCCTTCAGGTTCAGAGTCAGAAGGGATTTTCAAGCCCAGTCCCAACATCGGGGGCTACACCTTCAACACAAAGACCCTCCGAGGCCACAACTTCGTTGGAAAATCCGTGCTGAAGCCGGAGACATGCTCCCCCTGTGGCAAAAGAATTCGTTTCGGAAGAATAGCCCTCAAATGCAAGGATTGCCGAGCCGTAGCTCACGCTGAATGCAAGGACCTGGTTCCCCTGCCATGCGTACCAACAGGCAACACGCCAACCCTCCGAGGCGCCACAGGAACCATCGCTGACTATACTCCAATGACAGCTCCAATGGTGCCATCTCTAGTTGTCCACTGCATCAACGAAATCGAGCTACGAGGGATGAGTGAGCAGGGCTTGTACAGAATAAGCGGTGGATCCTCAGACGTGAAGTGCCTGAAGGAAAAGTTCCTGAAGGGAAAGGGCGCTCCATGTCTCTCTGACGTGGACATCTCGACCATTTGTTCGACCCTGAAGGACTTCCTGAGGTCCCTTCGAGAGCCTCTGATCACTGTTGGACTTCTGGGGGACTTTGTCCATGCTACTCAGATCGCAGACAAACAAGATGCTGATGCTGCTCTCTACCAAGCCATCTCCGAGCTCCCACAGCCTAACCGGGACACTCTGGCCTTCCTGATCCTTCATCTGCAGAGAGTGTCCAGCAGCCCAGAGTGCAAGATGCCCATCGGCAATCTTGCCAAAGTATTTGGACCGACTTTGGTGGGGTACAGCAGTCAGGAGCCAACGGTCACTTGCATGCTCAGTGAGACTGAGAATCAGGCGGCCATTGTTGAGAGCCTCCTCAAGATTCCCTCCGACTACTGGGCGAATTTCGTTAATCCTGACAATATGAATGACATCGGAACACCGAAAATGGGGGAACTGAGACACACACCGTCCACCGAGTCACTCCTTAAACGCACGACTTCTAGGGGATTCTTCAATACTCCTCTCGGCTCTAGTCGGTCATTCTTGAGGAAGAATAAGAAATATTTTGCCACGCCACCTCTTCGGAGTGGCATCTAGGGGATGAGGGGATTTTATAATTTAATATATTTGGGAGTGAATTAACTGAATTGTAACCATTGTTAACATTCGTTGGTTAGACTTTGCTTTTTTTAAACAAACACACTTCAATAAATTCACGGAATTTTTCGGGGATTTTATAGGTTTAGGTTTATCACACTGGAGGGGAGTACTAGAGGTAAATTATAGAAAAATGTAAATCGTTTGTAAAATGTATGAATCGAGTGGTTACTTAATAAAAGCTCTAATTTTTACATAAAAACCGTGAAATTCATGGGAATGAATAAAATATCTCGAATAACATTCAGAGGAAACTGTGACGTAGACCTAGTGCATACGTTGATTATTTGATTTCAGAAAATATTATTTTATTTTTGATGATATTTTTCGAAGCAAACGTATTTTAACGTTCGTTAGACAATAATTGTCTCACCCGAGAAGTACGTTTGAGTACAGTTCCCGTCCAGAAACTGGTTGACTCTGTTGGAAACTGTCCAAGTCATTGAATAAATCTCAACTCTTCACCAGGGAATCATGAATTGCGAATAATAATAATACATTAATTACAATTGTAACAAATTTCGCTATTTTTGTTTTATCATTTAAGGTAAAGCCAAGGGAGAGCAGGAATAAGGCGAAAAAAAATGACAAACAAAAGCAGATAATTTGTAAAATGTATTAATAACTCGAGTGTTTATACAACAACTCCAACTTTTACCCAAAAATTACTGAATCAACAAAAATAAAAAAATTCATTATTTACATTTAAGACCAGCTTACTGAAATATCCTGCACGATATTAAATTTCATTTAACATAATTATCAGTTTTAGTACAAGTTTTCTCCTTCATCTCCCAACAAGACTCCCAGAAGAGGCTCAACCGATTTTCTCCATTCGAGCAAAAGTGCTTGAAATCCTGAATAAATTTTTTGTGAAACATTTCATCACCGGTTGAAGGTGACAATGACTTCCACTTTCTGCTGATCATGTGATTCCAAGACCAGAGGAAGCCGATGGGCCTGTCCATGCTGAAATCATTGCTCTTTCCGCTGACATGCCTGGTTATGTAGGCCTCGTGAGGACTGGGTTGATCAGGATGAACAGGATATCGTTTTTGATTGTTCCTCCTCACAATGTTCGTCCCAGTTCTCTGCCTCGGTCTCGGGCACATGGTGGAGGGCACAAGGACGAATGAGTTCCCAGTGAGATGGACGTACTGATGATCGTTCTCGTTGCTCTCCAGCTGGCAGGGGACGAACCCAAATCGTTGGAGAATAGCCTCTTGGAATAGAAAGAGCCTCTGGGCGTAAGTGTCCTCCCTGAACTCTTCAAACAAGTACCTTCTGTTCGCCATGAGACACTCGGTATTCAGCGGAATGAAGATTGGACCCCTCAGGGGATCGCTTTTGTGGGTGAAGGGCAGGGCCAGAAGGTCACTTGGAATTGGGACCAGCTGGATCCCACACATCTGAGCCTTTCGCTGCCACAGGAACACGAGGTCCCCTACGATACTCCCGGACGATGCCACCCACTGCACTACCAGCTCATAAGCGTGGTCAGGTCGGAATATCGATTGATACCTGAGGTGTCCCCACTCAATTCTGCGTGACAAATAATTAATTTCTCGTTAAAGTCAAACGGAACTCCTGTTTCTATAACAAATTTGTCAATCGCTTCTTCCCATACAATTATCAATTTTTTACTTTTGAGATCAGTACATAAATTATTAGAGACAATATATACTTTTTTTCTGAGTCTGAGTCTATTTTTTTGGCAATTTTAGACCCATTACTTTCTTGATTGTCTTCTGGCATTGCACTCGATAGGGATTTTTTTTTATTTAAAAAGCCGGTCAACAAAGTTTCCTCACCTGTCGCTCTTGTTGTTGAGGTCGATATCCAGATGCGTGTGCTTGTAGGGAGGTCCCCTCCAGTCCTTCTCGTCCATTCCATTGAACTCGAGTTCGTCTCGAAGGAACGCCGGAATGTTGCTCTCGTCGATAGTGTCACAAGTATTAATCGGAATGGGAGAGGATACCGTGGACAGAGAGACTGGAGAAGTCGAGGAGTTGCACCAGTCCTTCGGGGCCTTCATCTCGATCTCCACCCACTCGTTCTCGAAGCTCTGGAGATCACCCAATGGGGGAGAGTAATCGGGCGCCTTCTGACCCTCTTTATCCTGGACTATGTGGTAGAGGTAGAAACCCAGGGCGAAGGGCTTGGAGAAGTCCCCGGAGGCGTGGCATATCAGTCTCTCCGAGATCATGCTCTGCATTAATTTTATGGCTTTCTTTATCGTCACACCACCCTCCAGGTGATTGTTCAGCCACTGGACTGCATCTGCACTCACGAAAGTCTGACTGGGGAGCGACTGGTGGTGCGTCAGAAATCCCAAGCCGGATTGTGGGGACTTCATCGACTCTAAGATCTCGAAGAGGGTGGCTGTGCTCTTCAGTTTTGGAACTTCAGTGTTTGCGCTGGAGAAAGTATGAAAATTTATTTCAATTTTTTTTACATTTACTACGATTTTTTGGTAATTAATTGATCGGATGGAATCATTCTTCTTCTTAAAATTGTATTATTTACTCCCATCCACTGCCATCAATTAAACTTTAATTCATTAAATCATTTTTTCAACCTTTGAGGGGTCCTTCGGACACGAGTTCGCAAAAGTTTTGTATATTTTCGAAAACATTTCCCTACAATCACTCCAAAATGAAGGATATTCTTCCCATTATTGTCTGAATAATAATAATAAATAATTATGATTACAATTTATAAATTAATTTGTACACTAGAAAGAGAGTGAATTTTTTGGAATGTCTACTCAAAAATCAATTGATTAATTGGGTTTAATGTTATCAATTGATCAATTGACCAATTGAATCTAATTTTAACTCTCCAGAGGGACAATTGCAGTTAAAAAATACATTTCAATTACTTCTCTTCGTTAGTCTCGAAATGATCCTGTTGCGGTTGTTCCAGGGCCAGAGGCAATACAGCTTCACTGGCTGGCGACACTCTCCCTCGATCCATGACTTTCGATCCGGACCTAATATTCAAGTGATCACAATCAAGAGTCATCAGTTATCGAAAATCCGCAGAATCCTCAAATTCAATGGGAATTAATAAGTGACAGATCGGAAGGACGAAAGCATTAACTCGTGTAGTTAAAACATAGTCTGTTATAGTGAGGATAAAAAATGAAAATAGTGCAGAGGAAAAGACCAACCTGTTTGGCACGAAGCGAGGAGTGTCGAGTATTGTACGGGCAGCTGCAGTGCTCACTACATGCTTATCCTACACAGAAAATCCCGTCACTCACTCACTTATCACCAAAACCATGAAATCAACAGTCTATATTAATAGATGCATTAATAACATGGCAACTCCAACAAATGAGACGACAAGGTTCATCATCTAGAGTTAATAAAACGTAATCAGGAGAATGAAGTTGATGTGTGGAAAAATTTAATAGAAAATTCCAGGACATTCTATTTATTCTACCGAGAATTACATTAGTTTTTTCACTTTTTATTGTCATTACTAAATTATTAGTTGAGATTCTCAAGATTTTAGTTCCAGAAACTCAATAGATTTGATTTTTCAATACAATTTTGTCACATTTACTTTATTTTTATTTAAATTTTTGTGGTTTTTATTTTTTGTTTACCAAAAAAAATGGGAAATTTCTGAACATTCGCAAAAAAAGTGATTTTATAAAATAATTACGAGTTATTAATTTATTTCGGCAAGTGTCCATCAGAAAATGTGCAAAATGAATATAATTTTAATAGATTTCTAAATAGATAAGTTATTAAGTAAATCTTTCGACTGATCCTAAAATTATGGGCATTCTCATTAAACATCTCCACACATGAAAAATCTAAAATAAAAATCAATTAGAGACAAGAATAATTAGCACAGATCCAGGGTCCAGGACGAGGAAACAAAAGCCGAATAATTCTATTGAACAAAGCATACAAGATTGAATTAAAACAGGAGCTCAAAACCATATAGAGCCAGCTGAAATGACAGACAACGGGCAAATGATGAACAAAATGCAAGAAGCTGTTGATTTTATCAATCAGCCGAGGGTAATTGGGTCAAACCTTGGTCTCGGCTTTTCCGGGAGTCTGTTGCTTCCTAGACGCTCCCTAAACGGCGAGCTTCCGACTAGACTTGTCTGCAATATTGGAATAAGAAAAAAAAATGGAAACAGTTGAGGTGAATCATTGTCAGTATTAAATTGTTTGGAAGCTTGATCGGGCGATTGGCAAATTGTGCACTGAGAGAATAAATACATTCAAGAAAAACAAATCTTGTGACTTACAAAAATTTTCTCTCACAAATTCTAAACGTCATAAATTTAGGTTTTTCTTTTGTAAATATGTTTACATTTTTACATCAACGAAGGGAATTTAAAGAGAGAAATCATTGGATGGGTGAGATGGATCCGGGATTATTGTCAATATAAAATTTGCGAGAAATTTTTCCTGAAAAAATGGGCAGTCCAGCCCGGAAATGAAAAACCGATGATTGCTTTGGTAAAGAGCAAGAGGTTTAGTAGTTTTTTAATGAATAAAATCAATATTATTTCTCGGTCCAATTGCTCAGGCAAAAATTGGTCAAGGACTCGTTCATTTTTCTCTCAGTGCACAGGCTGTGAAATGAGTGAAAGCGTAATTAATATCGAGATAACAATGGCGAAAACAAATATAAATAAAGGTTTACTCGTACGTTACGGGGATAACTAGAAGCCAATGTCAAATAAGATGCAGACATTCATAGCAAGTTCAAGCGACAATTAATACCGTATTTTATCCGTGTTAAGCGTATTTATTAGCATTTGTTTAATAAGCGATCTACGACTATTCTAGGCGCTGAGCCCGCGAAATCCCATGGAGATAATTGCGACGCATTTGTTTTCTTGTTTCATTTCTGGATAATTCGGATCTGGGGATGAAATTCCATTGAGAGAAGCTTAAATGAATTTGCAATTGTGAATGAAAAAATGCTGATAGAATTTTTCGGGGAGAGTTCACTGATATTTTTGAGAAATTTTGATTTATTGGGAGGAAAAATTTATAGAGAAAGTTCGTGATATTCCTCGCGAAGAGGATCACAATTTTTGTGGACAAGAGTTTTGAATGGAGATCATTTCGGGGGATTTTTTCTATAAGAAATATTTATTCCGGAGGGATTTCCCTTCTTAAGATTGTTCTATAAACATTTTTTATTCATGTTAAACATCAGTTGAAAATTTTTGCCTGAATTTTTCGATGTGAGA
>JAPYZN010002938.1:0-20545 GCA_030522865.1 Psyttalia lounsburyi | reverse complement strand
GATTTCTCGAAAACTAATGCCGATATCAAAGTGCTCTCTACGGCAGTGGATTCCTGAGGAAATTTCCTATGGGTATGGTAACGCACGGCCTCCGGAAACCCTTCTAAGTATTTTTTTTCAGCTCCCAAACTCCCCGCAGTAAATATTGAATTATTTAAATTAGAAGACATTTTGGTTTTTTGATGTTTTCTCGAAAACTAAACGAGTCAACGAACTACACCTAACGCGAATAGATTGCGGAGGAAATTCTCTGTATAATATTCTTTAGCAAGTGCTTTTATAGTGGGAACTCACCCAGTTGACGACAGATATCAGCCTTCAGGTGTGACGGCAGTGTCTTCTCCTTCAGAAGGGTCTCGTAGTTCTCTTTTGCCAGGCGATACTTGCCCTGGACTTCGTACAAATGAGCGATATGAAATTTTACTGCAACAAAAAAAGAGAAAAATTCAATTGAATTTTGTTTTCTGTAAAATAATTTAAACGAGTGATGCAACCGGTGTAATCAGCTATTTACACTGTCATAAATAATCAATATTATATTTTCTTATTCTAACTCTGGTATCGTACAATAATTCTAAATTTCCTAGGAAACTCAAGAAAGAACTGAGGTTAAAGTGAAAAATTTTAAATTGCGTAGGAATTCAAATAAATTAATTCATCTCGTAACAATTTCTGAAAATTCAACAACTTTGACTCATTCAATGAATTAAGAACTGAAGTCTTCTCACCGATGACCAGTTGTTCATTTCCCCGGGCAAAAAAAAACCCCGGAAGTCATGCTATGACTTTTAATGACCAATCATCACGGATCTCCCTTGGTCTTCAGTTCGCGAATCATCCGATGATGCATGAGAAATGATTCAATGCAAATTCACTTTAACGACTGAATTTAAATGTCTCGAAGCCTCTATTTTCCTCTACTTGGAATTGCGAAATGTTCGTGGGGATTTTTCTACTCTTTTCTCCCCCCCCCCTGGGCTTGTGGAAAAATAATCGTAACGGTCGTGAAACGTGCACTCTCGGGCTGTTGGGGCCAGTGAAGACCTCTTACTACAGAATATAACCTCGTGAATTACCGTCATTATCGATACCGCCTGCATGATTCGATGATACGGATTATACTGCCCTGGGGAGCATGAGTTTCCCTTCGAGGTAATGCTGAAATCATCGATTCCATTGTTGGGATTAACCGTCGATTACTCGGAGAGGAAATAATCGAGTGAAAAATCACCTGCAACTTCAGAATTTACCTCGGCAAACTCGAAACAATTAAAAACCTCCAGGACAATCCAAATAATTTGCTATTTAAAAAATTATAAAAAGGGACAAGCTCAGATTTCTCTCGTGGCTCACTCAAAAAGTCTCTACTGATCTCCCAGGAAATACAAGCCTCCGAATTCATTCAAGTACTTGTGTATTTTTCAACTCAACCGGAAAAAAAAATCCCTTTCTCAAGAAACATCAGTAACAGTTAACCAGTTTTTACAAAATGGCCTGCACTGCACTCGAACGAGCACAAAGGAAAAATGCCCCAGGTCTTCGAACCCCTGAGAAAAAAAAAACCGGTACCGCTTGTGTATGTGTGTGTGTGTGTGAGCGTGAGCAGAGCAAATAAAATGCCGGTCTCTTCGCATTTTGAATTCTCTCATTTTCCTCCGTTCACTGTTGCTGACCACTGTGACTCATAGGCCACCACTGAATCGTTACATAAATATCCCAGTCCACCAAGAGGCCCCCAGACGCTGTACCAGGAGTCATCGGCCTGAGCTGTCACTGGGCTTGCGGCAGTTTAACCGGGTCAAGTTCAAGGAAGAAAGTGAGCCGAGGAAATGAGACACGCCCAGTGAACAACTGTCACTGATCAATATATTGCAGAACGATTTTTATAAATTTTAAGGTAAATATGTTGAGGAGTTGGTGAAGATCTGTCAATTTACTCCCGAATTTTTACGCCACTTGCCGGATAATTACCTCTTTCCCGTAATTAATTTACAATTTTTTTTAACTATCGACTGTCCCCAGAATGACTCGAAAAATTTAATCTCAGCAATCGAGTTTTTAAGGAGCTCGACTCCATGAGATACTCAACATACCCACAAGACCTAAATTATTGTCTCTGTATTTACTGGATATCCGGGATTTTATGGGGCCATTTTACGAGGACATTTCGAGAACTTCTCCCATGTTATTTCTTCCAGTACTTACTCTCGAGTTTTGAAAATGAGGCTGGTGTACTGGCGTCGATGAGTGCTAATGTCAAGTGTTTTAATGCCGCTTCAAAGTCAGCATGGACTTTGAGCATAAAACCGAGGCGAAAATGCACTTCGCAGGCACGGGGAAATCCTGGATCCACCCATAGTACTTGTTGAAAGGATTTTATAGCCCTGAAACATTAATGAATGCACGCAAAATTAGTTCACAATTTTTTATTGTTTTTTTTTCGTCGTTAAACGCATTCTCATTTCCTCATTTTCGATTGAATTATCTCGTTTACGAGGAATTATCAGAGGAAATTGTTCACCTCGAGGGAAAAAAGAGCCACAAGAAAATATTTTCTTGTCAATTGATAAGAAAACAACACTTCGACCACTGAATTAAATTAAATAATTTTAAGGATTTAGGAGGGAATATTTTTCTGTGTTCAGTGAATTATTTCTTGTCGAGAGGATTTTTTTTCTCCGAGTGTATAAACCACTTGGTAAATATTTAAGAAAAAATTCTCACTCGTCTGTACACTCAACGGCTCATGTTCTCATGTATAACGTCAATTGTAAAATGATTTTCTGAAATAAAAAATCCAAAAACAATTTTCGTATTTGTTCACCTGAACGTGTCCTCGAAAAATTCTCAAAATTTTCCTGATTTTTCCTCTACTTGACTTGCCGGAAGAGGCGTAAAATGATAAACCTCGGTAATACGTAAGAATTGCACAATCATGACCTCGTCCGGGTTTTAACCAGTCACGTCACACTGGCACACGTTTGCTCTTGATAAATGTGTTAAAACAAGGAGGGGAGGGAGGCTTACTGCAATGTGCACCGGGTACAACTGCATATAAAAGATGTGCAGCCTTGAGGGGAGTAAAGGAGGCCGTGACAAGCGGAACGGGTGTTGCTCAGCTGATGGGATTTGCATTTGCCAGAAGAAAGGTGGGCCAACTTCAATGGCCGCATAACTCATTCCTTCAATTACATACTCTCTCGCCCCATTGTTTAAGTCACGACAAATTAGCCGATTGTTATCAAATCGTATTTTGTTGGTTTTATTTTATTTTTTCACTCCAAGTGGGGCAGACCCTGTGATAATAATACTTTTGCTGCTACTCCGAGTCACGATAAATTGGCATTGCCGATCTGTACTTGCAATTGCGCTTACAGACTTGGGAAAATATGTTAATTTAATGAGAGAGTGTAGACCGAAATGATTTACCTAATGCGAGACAGATAAATAATTTAAAATTTTAAAAAATCGCCCGAGTTTTCCCCATTTTTATGAGATTTCAGGGAATGAGTTAAATAAAATTGACTAATTCTCTTCATTTTTTTCTAGGAAATTTTGATTTAACACGTGATTTTAATTTTTAAACTTTCGCAAAATGCGGCAGAAGTGGAACAGCAAAAAAGAAAAATTTAATGGAATATTCTACTGAAGATGGAAAAAAAATTCATTCACTCGAGCTTCAGTCTCACCCTGAAGTGTATTAATTTTTCAGAGTTCGATGGCTTGAATGAGATGACTCACCGCGTGACCCAAGGAAGTAAATGTCAGTGACTCCGAGGAGTCTGGTGGGAATGGGTGAAATGGCTCAGTTGCGAAATAGTTCTATTGGTATTGATGCAATAGAGAGCGAGTGAGGGAGGGAGGGCATCAGTTCTTCCAGAATAAAGAGAGAAAGAGACTGCAGTCTTGACCCGGAAGTGGGGTGAGGCCGAGATGGACGTTGAACTTAGATATTTATAGTTGGAGGAATACATTTCTCCGCTGACCGATTGCAATTGCACAATTAATTCCGCAGAAAATTACTTAATCTTCAATCCTCGAGATGAATTAAAGCTCCGATTAACTCGAATCCCTCTCGAAATTCATTCCAATTTGACTCAGATTTTTTTTTCTACTCGCAAGAGGAAAAGTCATTGCCCTCCGCCTAAAATAAGTCCAAAAAAAAAAAAACCCACGAATTGATAAAATCCCCAATAAATCGGGTTACCGCGATAACAAAAAACTACTCCAGTCATCACTTCTCCCTCTCCCTCCACCAACGATAACTCCAAACGTTCTGTAAATACTCTAGAAGATAAATTCCTCCTGACCTACATAATAGACTCGACGATTGTGTGGGTGGATGCCAGAGTCTAAAGTGTTCTTGACGCTCTGTACATTTGTATTATCCATCAGCAAAAGAGAGAGTTGAACTGAGGAAGCCTGCACAGGCCCCTCGAGCCACGAAGGAGGACAGCTCAATGAAGAAAAAATAAAATACGAGTAATGAGGAAATGCTAGTGGAGGTGTTGCATTGTGCAATGATAACAAATTGTTACTCTTGCGCAACGGACACGTGTTGTTCAACAAATCAGAACAACAGCGACTTCCGGTATTTGTTGGTAGTAAAAAAATAAAAAGGAAATTATATGAGCTCAATTTACTAATAATTTTTCAATCAAAGCCACTGACTTTGATTTTATAATAAAAAAAAATGTGATTAAAAATCAAATTTAACAAGAGTTTTTTTGATACAAGTGGAGGAATAATTATTTTTAAAAATTATTTGTTTCTCCCCAGAATACCAGCAAAAAATTAATGTAATAACAATTTTTGAAAAAGTACTCCGGACATTTTTGAACACTCGACTCGTGGGCATTTCCATTGCACTGGGCAAATGAAACAAATTGATCTTGACGGAAAGTGAAAGGGGAAGGCTGAATGAGTCGTTTGCATGGAGAGCCCACTAGTGCACATGCGTGTCCAGTGAATCAAGATTACTCCGAGAAATAACAATCCTTTTCGCCGATTTCCCCCCCCCCCCCGACCTCCGGCAGTTGATGACTCGAGTCCGTTTGTTTATCGTAATTTTTTTTAATTTTCGAGGGTGAGGATTGACTCCGGCGGGACTCATTTGCATGCGTATATCTTGTATCTTTTCGCTTTGCCTTTGAAAGGCCCCCTCCCGCCCCCCTATTTTTCTCCGTATCTGCGCTAATTAATTTACGAGGTGTTGAGAGGGGTGAATTTTTATGTTATTGAGACTAGTGAGGGCGTTTCACTGGCACGTGACCGGGAAAACGGTTAGCAAAGACATTTTTATAATAAAAGTCACTGCCTATTTTTATTGCAATTTTTTAATGCGTGATTGTTAATTGCTACGGATAATCGTAATTAAATTAATTTGATGAATGAAAAAATTGATCAGTGGCCATAAATTTTTACGTCACCGAAGTAATGAAAATAATTGAAGTTTCTTAATGAGCCCAAGAGTTCATTGTTCAATAAGCCGTTTAATTAAAAAAAAATCTACCTCAGTTCATCGTACCCACTTTGCCAGACGAATGAGTAAAACGAATGATATTTTTTTCTCCCTTCCTCTCTTGCTTATACTTCCACCCTCTTCGGTGCCCCCGGGACGCATTACGAATGCCACAACGCGTTCTTTTATATGCACTCACTCTCCTCGAGTTCCCGTGGCTCATCCTACCATATCGAGTTGTGTGTTTCTTGCGGAAATTGCGTTAGAGCATTTGCCAGGCTCGAGCCCATGGAAGAAATCCAAGGATTCTACCGTCCATGGCTTTCTCAGGCGCATTGTTGCCCAGAGTTTTATTATTATTCGTGGAAACGAGTTTTTATAAGAATTCCAGGGGTTGTTAGAGTAGTCCAGAGCATTTATCAAGTAGGGTTTTTTTTTTTTAATGTGCGCGGAATATTTTGCATTTTTGGTGAATTGTTTTTCCAAAAGAAAAAATTCGCAATTACCATTTCATCGTCAGATTGTCCGCTGCAATAAAATTTGTTGACTGCCTACGAATGTTTAGTTTTTGTTAAAGATCGTCAATTTTATAACGCGAACGGTAATTTTGACTAAAAAAATTCTCTCCGTGTAATTAAATTTTTTTTTTCAGAGAGTGGGAAAGAAATCGAATGGAAATTGAGATTTTTTAAAATGTAATTTGGGGAATTTCTACTGCACTTGGATAATAAAAAAATTATTAGGATACAAATGTAATTGAGAATTGTTTCAAAGAAAATAATATAATTGAAGTGTGTCAAATAAATTTCCCCTTCCCACGAGCCCAAAAAAACGTCACAAATGATATCGCGAGAATGACGATTTCCCAGTGACCCACATTATGACTGAATGTCTCCCACCCACCCACACACTCTCTCTCTCTCTTCTCATGAAAAACGTGACTAGTCTGAGTGAGTATTGACGCCATCTACCCCAGGGACTTCAAAAGTCCAATATTCAGCGTCATAACATAACGGACGAGATTCCATCTCCCAGTCTTTGCAATTTTACTTTCGCCGACTGAATCAACGTTCACCGACAACTATTAGACGTGACCTTGAGCCGGAAAAATACCGCAGGACGACTGGAGTCGGATGTTTAAAATATTTATGATCACCTGAAGTCCCTCAGGGCAAAAAACAACATTAAAATGTTGATTTGCCACAAATATCCGCGACTGCTTGAAAATTAAGCAATAACTGCATTTTAATTTTGTCTTGAGAATTTTAATTCAATTTGAGGTCAAATAATTCGCGAAATCGCGGGTTTAACCTGAGCATTCAGGATTTCGTCTCATTTAATGAATAATTTGAGAATTTTATCCTAAAAATAAATAAAAACTCCAACTGGAGCGACCAATCTCTTTCACTGAATTGAGGTCAAGAGAATTTTGAAAATATTCGTTCGTGGGAGTTATTTTTATTAAATAATCCACCCGAATGAAACAATTCCGAGTGATACTGAGAGTAAAAAATTAGAATTTTAACTTAACTCGAGACTTTTTAAAGTCCCTAAACCCAGACTTATGAGGAATTCTCGAGTCGCGAATCATGAAAACCAAATCAAGACTTCCACGAGGAGAAATTCAAAAATGTCGAATGCTCATTATTAAAACTGTCGAATTAAAATTGCATTTAACGTCACTCTCCTAAAAAACAATAGAATATTGTAATGCTGGAGCGTTTATCTCAAACATTGCAAATTGTTCGCGACTGTTAAATTCTTATCGTCGAGTCCTTGAATCCCCAATGACTGGTAACGATTTTACAACGATATCCGTCTCGCTTTGTTCCCCCGCTTATCATAAAAAAAAAAACTCATCGCCGATTATTTCAACCGAAATGCGCATGCCCGGAGGACGCGCATTGGTCGACCGAGTGGTGGCAGATGCATCGCGCACGCGCCCCAGGGACAGGTGTTTCCAGGCATCGGGGCCTGAAATCTAAAAATCTTGAGCTACAACTACCAGCACCTGTGTTGTCAACCTTCGACATTTGCAACAAAAAATTTATCATCAAATTGTCCTTGCGGTGGGTGAAAAAACTCTTTACCTCATCAATTGAGGGAATTTTCGGGGGACTTATTGGGCCAGTTCAGAGCAAACTGAGAGGGGGCCCAACATTTCCCTCAAAAAAAAAATAGTTCGCTTGGAAATAAATTTATCTCCTCAGTTCCAATTTCTTTTTTTTTGTCAGGAAAAAAATTCAAGTGATCTCGGCATTCATTTTTTGAAGGAAAATTATCGCTATTTACTGGAAAAAAAAATCTACAACAAAACTAACGTATCTCCACGAAGATCATAAATTTCTACGAGATAAATACAAAGAACTGTCAAGAAAATTATGATACTTTGGTGAAAACTCGGAGTTTATTGCCAACAATTAAATTAATTCAACAGCAACAAAAGATCTCTCTTCCGCGTAGCACATAATTTTCCCCAGAAACAAATTTTCTCTCCCCCCTGAGTACCAGATATTGCACCATTTGAAACGTGTTTTCCCCTTTTGTTCCCCGCCAATTCTATCTGAGGTAATTTCGCGAGCATTAAAATCGCATAATTATTGCCTAAATTCCGGCATTTGTGATAGAATTTTTTTTCTACAACGAATATTTCATCAACAACGTAATAGTTTAATTAATGATCAAGTTATACAAAATTTTATTGAGTGAATGTACGCATTTTCCGTCCAATTAACCTCGAAGTGCAGCACGCGTTTATCCCCGGCGATAATTTTTTTTCCCCATTCGATCGTTATCGATGAAAAACGATACGTTTAACCGCCAAGAAGTTTTGCGATTTTAATCTCCAAGTCCCGGGAGACTGGTGAGTATGTTTAATGAATATATCACGCCTGGAGTGCAATGTTTATGAACATTAGGGGGACTATCAAAAGGTCTCGTCCACCAGAAGAATTTATAAATTAAAAAAACCACTAAAAAACGACTGAAAATATTTTTTACAGACAAAAAATAAACAACAGAAATTTACCATTCAGTCAGTTAAAATGCATTTTGACAGTAAAAAAATTCTGCCACTCGCTACTTTGAATTCACCGAGGAACAAAGCAAAGAGAATGTTATTGAAGATAATAAACAATAAATAAAAAAGTGAGGTGGTCGCGTGCCCGAGCGCACCTGTCCACCATCTTGGGGCCCAACCAGTGTTACCATTCTCTTTTATTTTCCCCCACGTGAGGCGCACTGCAGTAGGGATGAGAGAAAAATGAGAGCGAGCGGGGGGGAGGTGGAAAAAAAAATAAAGGGAGAGACTGAATTCACGGGCACTGCTGAGACGTAAGTAGACGTGAGACAGGATGTGGGCAGCTGTTTACCAGCTGGACGATATGATACCGTGCACGTTGTGCCTTTTTGAGAAGAACCACGTCCGGTTTGAAGAATGAGAGCTACGGTATTTCTTGATGGGGTGGATCAAAACCAGGACACCAGCAACTCTCAATTCCGGGGGTTTTTCGCGATGGGATTGTTCCTGGACTGACCACTTCCTGGCAGCGCTGCCAATTGTTGGGGATGAGTTTTTATTAATATTGCGGCTGGCATTGGAGGTTTATTTGTTCTTCTCGAATCTTCCAGTGGAGGACTTTCTTAGGTCGGACAATGGACCATTTCCTCCGCGGAGAGAATTTTTTTCCCCCAGTTAAAGTGGATTTGTTCAGCTGGCCTCATCCAGAAAGCTCCGTTTGGCAATCGCATATTTGACATTTAGAAAAAATTATCCAACTCGTTTTTCACAAGCGGTGTATAAACAAAATTTTTTAACTTCCTGGGGATTGTATTTAACTTTAATTCTTGTCAAATTTGTCAATGCAAAATTTTTTATAAAATTCACGAAAGCAGAATCTACAATAAAAAATATAATCCCCTCCCCCAAATAATTCTTGTAATTCACCAAAAATTCATTGGCATTCGGAATTCAATTCTCACGTGGCCAAAATTAATGGATTTTTCATCCAAATTTTTTCCCAGTCTGTCCACTTCATTTTTCTCCTGTACCTTCTCGAGCTATTGAAAGGGCAGTCGAACGAAAATCCCTATCGGCTCGATCGAATGGAACGGACTGGCTGGATGATGAGACCGAGGGCCGAACAAAAAAAGTTTGATCGCAGAGAGAGAGAAAGGGAGCGAGGGAGAGAAAGAGAGCAAGAAAATCCCTCATTCTTGTTCTCGTTCCTTCGAGTTTGGACCATTGGAGAATGTTATTTCACGTGGGGATGAGGGAAATGAGATTCATTGTCGTGGTCAATTGAATTTTTTTTTCCCCGGGTCTATTCGAGAGCCGCGAGTGAAACGAGGGGAGAAGAGAGTGGACGGGGGGCCAGAGGGTTCCTGTGAATGAAATTCAGAATTGAGAGTAAGAAATGGTCTCGAGAAAAAGTATTTTCACTTGTGTTGCTCTTTCGACAGTGGAAGGGGAATTGTTTCGTACAGCCAAGACATTGAAGCATAATAAATTCATGAGGAGGGGATAAATTGAGAGTTTGGCTCGATTGAATTCAAGAGTTGAGTCTTGAATTTACTTTTTCTTCAATCAATCTTGAGACAATATTTGGTTGAAGAGAGTTTCGAGGGGGAATTTATTTCCCTCGAGAGCACCTCGAGATATTTATTTCATTCACTTTGGCAATTTTATTGTGAGTTTGAGGAATTAAATTTATTAATTACATTTATCCTCAGAAAAAAAATCCCAAGACCGACTGTTTAATTCAAAAGAGTGGGCTTTAGTTGATTAAAAAAAAATAATTGGAGATTAGTAATTTTTTCCCCCGCGTAATAAATAATTGATCAGTCAGTGGTAAATTGGGGAGGACACTTAGTGGCGAATTCCTCGACTTTCTCTGTCCCAAAAGTAAAAAATTAACGAGGACACTTTCAAGCTCGCAACCCCGCCGCATCCCCGAAAATGACCTTGAGGGGCTGACTGAAGGCATTTCCACACGAAAGCCCACGATCTCGGTGCGCATAGGGGCGGGCCCCCCCCCCCCCCCCCCCCCCCCCCCCCGTCACCGCCTCCACCGCCGCCACTCGCAATCCGAGGACTTTGATCCCTCGAAATTGAGGGAGACCCTTCGCCCCCATTGAAAAATCCATGAAGGAAGTTTAGGCCTGATACACAGCCTTTTTCCGGATTTTTTAGGACTGGATTTATCATCCGGAAGCGACTGCCTCTTAACTGGATTTTTTACCCACCCCTTAACATCAAAGAGAAATAACGGTAGAGATCCTACTCAGCGGACTCAAGTCCGTTCGCGCTTGAAATGACAATTTAATTGTCGATGAATCAATTCATAATCAACTACCACGAGTTCGTCAGTTATTTAATATCGAAAGGGGGTGACGGGGAATTGAATTATTGAGGTTGAATGGGAAATTGTGATATCGCGGAGACGGAAATTGAGACCGGTCAATACTTGGAACGCTCCATCGGCTTTAAGACGGGCGTTGAGCAATCCTCCCAGTGTTATTTCACGCTGGGAATATTCTCCCATCGTTGGAAAATTTTTTTTCCCCCCTCTATTTTTATTGGCAATATTAGAGATACTTGAGGAGATAGTCTCGGAAAATTTTGGGTCCAGATTCGCATAAAAAATCGATTTGTGATGGATTGAAATGAGGAATTAGTGAATTAGTGCGGAAGAATTGATGAGTGACTTTTTAATTTTGAAAAAAAAAATACGTTCCCATTCGCTCGGAAAATTAATTGACAGAAATTATTTGAGAGTGTTCTTGCCATAATATTGTAAATAGTCACCCAATAATTATTTATGAATTTTCATGGAGAATTCATAAATTCAGCCTTTGTCACTGGCTCACCGATAACCGTTTGTTCTTGCCAGCAGGTGGTGGATGTAACGACAAATAATTTTTCCCCCTCACCACCATCATCAGCAATTGGTCATTAAACACAAAGGATCGATCGATCACCTGCGGTTTTTCACGCTGGGCGTTAATTCACTTCATTAGGATGAATATTTAAAATAAAAAAATTGTCGAAAATCCCTGCGGTGTCGACTTAATTGATCGATTTCCTATGTTGTTGCGGTTCGCCATTAATTGGCGAGGAAATTCAATTCCGAATGTCAAATAAAAATACTCCGAATTTGTATTGCCTCTAAAATCATTAGTAAACCAATTATCCCTTCAATTATGCCCCAATAATTGAAAGGAAAATCAGTTTTAATGAGCTCCTCGAGCCCAATATTTTCATTCCTCAATTCAGATTTTTTTTAATTGACAAGAAAATATTAAAAAAATACTGGTTTTCTCTCGGCGTGTGGAGAGCTCAAATTACTAGGAGGAAATCAACAAATGCGAAATCAATTCAATTAAAGAAATGCAGATGTTCCCCGGATATTTCCTCCCTCCAAGACAGCCCCTCCTCGACTAAAAACCGAATGAAAAAAAAATTATGTCCCAGTACAATACGCCAAAGAGAACAATGAGGACCCCCCATTCACTGTCAGCATAAACTCCTTCAGGGAAGGAGTTCCCTTTCCTCATGCACGTGACATGTGCCTGTGTTTATCCATCCCATGTGCATGAAAAGACATTCAATTCCGGCGAGAGAGGCGCCCACCCCCAGACCACTTCATCGACTCTCTCAACCATTTCAATCACTCCGATAATTTTCTTTTCAGTTCCACAAATAATAAACCCGCGCGAGAGAGAGGGAGAGGGAGAGAGAAAACGCGTAGACAAGTGTGTACTCAGGATTGGGTGCATACACTTGGGTACACGAGAAGGCTTTTTACCCATTCAAGAACTCCTTTTTTTTTTCGAGAGGTATTTAAACAGAATTTTTGCGGGGGTTTTTTTTTTCTCCAGCCGAAATTTCGCGCAAATATAGCCAGCGGGAGAGGTCGGAGGGGACACAATGAGAGTGAGCCGGATGTTGAGGATGTGTGGAGAGTCTAGGAAGATGAAGAAAGCAGGAAATGCGATAGGCCAGGTGTCCCCTCTCCATTTCCGGATGTTGGAGGCACGAGTGTGTCACGAAATCCGGGTGAAATTGTGAGGTTAAAAAATTATTCCTTGACTTTTCAAAAATTTTGGCTCATAATTCACGACATGGGCGCTATATTTCCCCCATTTTTATTAAAAAAAAAAAATAGGAAACTCCTTCAAATGAATTATTAACTGAGTAATTAATTTTTCAACCCCAAAAAATGGAAATCGCGCTCTAAAATTCGGCTGTTATCTCGTTAATCATTGATTTTACAGCGAAAAGTGTCAAGAGATTTTTTAAAGAGCAGAAAATTCGCTAAAAAAAATTCTTCAGACACTTTTCACGGAAATCGACGCCTGCGGCGAGAAATTTCAAAATCAGTGGACCAAATCCATCAAAATTAATCAGCAGTTGCCAATTGAGGAATAAATCATCAGTCGCGAAAGAATTCACAGCATTCCCATGCCCTCCGAAAAACCAATAAACACACCTCCACCTGCCGTATCGATTGTCAAATAAATAACAGATTGAGTAATTCGTTTGCGTAATCCGCCAAGTTATCCCCAACTCGTATAAATCGATGTTACAGAGGGTTCACTGGAGGTCTCCGTGTTCGCATAACGGCCGTTCCATAATTGATAAGTCCTGTCCACACCGAGAGGCCAGGGTTTAGCCTTCAACGAGGGAGAGAGAATGAAACGCGTATGCAATCGTGTCGCGTGCTTCCTCTAGCGTTTACATTCAACCGGTAATTGTACACCAAGGACAACAATCGGACTGGTGGGGAGATTGTAAAAATGTAGATGCCACGAATGAAGCAACAAAAGAACATTCAAAGAACAATAACTAACAAGCGAAAAAAAAATTATTAAAAAAAAATCAAACAACTCCACTCCCCAATAGAAAAAGGAACTGATGGTCAAAAAAATTGAACCTTGAAAATTGAGGCAGGGGAGGCCGCGATGAATATTTAAAAAAAAATGATTAACAAATTGTCGAGCTCGGAGAGTTAATCCCGCGTTGAAGGATTTTTGTTTTTAAAATCAGCACAAATTTTTTTAAACGAATTTTTATTTCCTCGGCGTGAGGCAATATTGATATTTAATTTATCCGTGAGTTTCTGGATGTAAAAAAAATGTGCTCTTAAAAAAAATAATCCAAAGTAAAACAATCGATTTCGTGTCATCCTCAACTTTCTCAATTGCCCCTGAATCTTTTTTTTTTATTTTAACAATTTAATAAGGCTCTGTGTTTCGCGTGCACCGGGTATCATCTTGCTCCCCTTATCACCATAAAATAATCCCCCTCCTCATTTTTTTTATTGATTTATTTACGCACGGAGGATTTGCGCAGACACGAAGAGGCGGCATTTTGTGAATAAAGAATTCCTAAATCAGCGTGTAAGAACATGCAAAATCTTCACAGTTGAGGTTCGACGAACCTCAGCTCACCTCCCTCCCCATCATCCCCCTCGGGCCCTATCCAAAGCCTACATCAATTGCGCGATCGATATGTAATAATAACGTCTACTTACTCGGGGGAGTAATGCAAGCGAACGATTTACTCGACTGCAATACGAGATTGCTATTATGTCGGTGGGTTTTTCTGCGAATGAGTGGGTGAAAATAAAACCAATTTTGACGTCAGTTCCCCGGAAAAAAAATACGCCTATTGAGAACTTTGTAATTAAAAATGAATTGTAATGATTTTGTCACTTCCGAGAAGTCTCTGATCATTTTCAGACAGCCGTTAATTGTTGTTTCTCAATTATTAATTAGAAAATGACTGCGCCATTGATGAATTGCAAATTCGTGAGAGAAAAAAAAATCCCCCACTGGAGTAAATTATTTTTTCCGAATTATTTAGGACAAATGCAAATCTCCTGATCGTTTTCTCTTCCCCAGCGCAAGATAATGGGTTTCTAAAAATTTGCAATTCATGAAGTTTGTTATAAAACTGGACATAATTTGGTTTTGTTTTCAAAAAAATATTTTTCCTCCCGGAGAAGTGGGCCCCAATCGCTGAAAGCCCGAGAACTCCTCGACAATTGGAAAAATCCTGTCCTACCGTGATCAGAAAGGACAGGAGACGGTGACGATTGTAGTGCAGAAACAAAGAGATACAACAGTTTGATTTAGGATTGGTGGAGGTGGGGATGTGTGAAGGAGGTGAATGCCTGTTGCATGAGCAACTTGGCACGCCTGTCTCGATGCAACTCCTCGGCAATGGCGCTTGCATCATTGTCAGTTAATGCAAAAATGCCTCAGTCGTGGTTTTTATTCGCTTTCGATTTTGTTTAACACGAACTCCGTGTCGAGTCGTGTGCCACGGGCCTTTGTTTTGCCACCTCTTTTGTTGTCGTGCAGACGTGTTGACAAACTGGGAGCTATGAGTTTCAATAGTTGTTTTTTTTAAATACTAACTACAGTTTTTTTTTCAAGAAAAATATGTCCTGGGTGTGTTGAGACTCTAATTGTGTAATTGTATACTTTTTTTGGCGCGTGGGAGTAGGTCACTTGCGCTATAAACCTCCCACGCGCCGAAAACCACTTTTCCGCACTAGTCACGAAATAGATAATTTATCGCAAGCAGTCTCACCGAGCAAAGCTACTTTCTATTTTTCCCCTTCACCTTTTCCACGCATTGAAATTGTTTTTTTCATCGCAAGGCATAAAAAATGATTTTTTAGACCCGTGAGGTGGGCCTAAAAATTATTTTATCGTACAGCGTACTAAAAAGGACAATTTTCGTCATAAGATCGAAAGGCTGATTCCACCGAAATGGTTTACATAAATATTCTTCGCAATGCCCGTAAACGGAATTTGGAAGACGAAACTGTCCGAAAAGTCATTTTACGGACAGTCATCGTCCGATCAAAATACGTAATTACATTAATTAAACAATTTCCCCCGATTATGACGTCAAAAAACATCCTTTGTCCACTGCTCGTGAAACAAATTCCACCGGGCCAGACCGAATCGCCGGATATTGAGGAGAATGACAGACAAAATGGAGTAAAAAAATTTAACAAAAGGAGAGTTTAAAAAAACCGAGGGATAGAATCTTGGGGGCCCTCGGGGCTCTGGACGAACTTGCGGGTTCACCGCAAGGAACACACACACACACACACACACATACACACATACACGAAGTGAAAAAAAAATCGGGGGGCAGAAGCAGCCGACCGGCGGGAGGAGAGGTAGAGGGAGGGCGTCGTGCGAGGGCTGTTGAACTTTCAGGGTCACTCGGTTGACGGGCACACGAAAAGTGGACTCTAGGTGGATAGCGCACCCCAGGGTCTTTTGTTCTCCGCAATAATAATTTTTTTTTCTCTTTTGCAAAATTACTCCCCAAATTATTTCCCTTCGCCGTACTTCACTGATGATCAATTATTGCTCGACAGAGTTTACTTGTTATTCATAGTTGGAATGAGGCGAGTGTAAAAATAAACATCTGGATACTTGAGTTATGATATGCTGCGCCATAAAGTGCATGTCGCATGTGACGAGAAGGTCATTGGACGATATATTATCTCGTGTCAATAAAAACAATGCGGATACCATTAATTTTGTGGTATCGAGATGAATAAAGTGTAACAGAAAAACATTTATGAATATAATTGTCTTTGAATTTACCTACTCCTACATCATTCAGAATTTTCCATTGACGTAACTAATTTTAAATCTTCAAATTCTCCTAAACCCAATTAATTACCAATCGCCAATTAATTCGTTATTATTATTCTATCACAAACCAATAATCATAATAATAATTATTATTAAATGAAGAATAAATTTGGATGAGACGAAGAGCCGAAACGACAATTTTTGAATTGAAACTTTAGCCTCTGGAAATAAATTCCCTTAAATAAATTTTTTGATCAATTTGGATGAACATTTGTAGATGTGGAATGTCAGTATCTAGAACAGGTTCCAACGAAATTGTTCGGTCCACGTATGGTCCCCTTGGCGGCGGGAGTTGTCCTAGACGAAGGGGCGAGGTGAAAAAAGTGGAAAAAAAGATGAAGAAAAATAAGAAAACGAAAGATGATGGAGACTGCGGCGAGAAACTATCCTCGAGGACTTGGAAAAGGGAGCTGGCACATTATGCAGCCTTGGCCACGCGGAGGAGCCGGGGGAGGATGCTTCCCCCCCCCCGGCAGGAAACTAACTGTTGTTGTCGGCGCCCTCGTATGCGAATCTCACTGTGGACGGTTATACGCCTATGGATGGGAAACTGAGGAATCCTTGGGTAAATGAGAATTGGGTAGAGATGAGAAATTCTCGGATACGTCGGTGAATTTAATTGGGTGATTGGCTTCAGCTAGTTTTGGGGTTGTTTTTAGTGGACTGGAATGTTTGATTTTACAATCAAATGGCCGACAAAAAATTCAGCCGCTGGAATCAATTATCAACTTGAATTTATTAATTTTTTAACGAGTGGCGATTTCAATTTAATCTATTTTTATCGTTTGTCCTTTGTAATTATCCCGCAATTGAAAAATTTGCCGGCCGCTTGAGGATGTTGAATATTACTGGGTATGTTAATTAATTGAATTCGGTGATTTTATTTAATTATTAATGTTACCTCCACCGACGGAAACGCGACGTGAATGTCTTTAAAAAAATTCTCCGCGTTTTTACATAAAATTAAGTTAAATCACTTCTATTTAAAAAATCATAAAATCCACAACTCGTTAATTCCTCCTCCTCCTCCCCCCCCCCCCCCCTCGCCGCTAATTGAATAATCAGAGCTACATTTGGATGTGAGATAATTGCTTCTCAGTACACAGCAATTTAATATGCAGAAGAAAATGAATCCGCAGGGCGATTTAGCACTTTATATATTCGCCACGTGATTATGCATGTATGTTAGATACGAAGCGGTACATTCTCTCGACTTTGTACACCCAAAGGATAAATAAGGATAGAATGAGAAGATGCAGGTACTAGAGGTTAGCGAACCTCCGTGAACCAGTCGGGGGAATAGTCTCTCCTTCGTCTCATTCATTTTTATATATTTATTTTTATTTTTTTCATACCCCTCCTCGTCTCTCCCTCACTCCGCCCATTTTTATCCTCCTTTTAATTCTTTAATCCAGGACCATCCGAGTCATTCGTCAATGACTATTCTCATGTTAGAGCCGAAGTGGAATCTTATCGAGAACTGGTTGGAGTACTTCTCCACTATTTATGGTCTTTGATAGGATTGGCGAAAGAATTAATCTATAACATGATTATTTTTCATTCTCCCGATGAGTTGAGGAAAAACAATAAATTATTTGACTGAATTAATCGGTAAAATTGATTTTTTTTTCTCTCTCCCAGTCGATGGAAGTGCAATTTGTAGATTGATATAATAATAATTGACAATTGTTGAGATTCAGAGAGTTGTTTAATTGTCTTATAAAATTTTTAAAGCTTTAATGATTTTTTTAAACTGCCTGTGGAATAAAATTGAATTCAACTTGAAATTGAAATTAAAATGAATGTTTAGAAACTTCGAACGTTAGAGATAAATTCCCGAAGGATGGATTGTTTTGTTTTCTTCAATGTTGATCAATATTAAATTCCGAAACATCATTTCGATTTTTCCAATCGGCAATACCAATTGCATCTCGTAATTAGCACGCCCGAGCTATTGCGCACACGTGACCTGGTTTTTCCCCCCCCCCCGGTCTTACACTGTACAAAACGTATAAAGAAATAATCATAAAAATCTATTCCATCCTAAGTACATTTATAGTACCCAAGTTTTGCGTGTGTATTCGTTTGACCTCTTGGTACATACATTATCACACGCCTTGTGACTATCGTGGAAGCGTGAACATGTCCTGCGCGACTTGTTGCATTGACCCACTGCGATACCGTTAATACGCTTTTACCCGTTTGTCGTTATATCCCCCACCTCATCCAGCGTTATTTACATTTAAAAAAAATAAATAAATAAAAATAAACCCCATTCGCCAAAATGAGAAATACTTTTCAAGAGTCGTCATCGCAATTTACCAGTTCATCCCAGGATTATTCGCAGTTCAATTGAGAAAAATAAACAGATAAATATGACGACGGGATAATTGAATGGTCTCCTTCATTTTACATTTACCTAGACTACTCACACCTCAACTGAGGTAGGTAAACAAAATAAAAAGTGATGACTAGACTATTAAATTGCTCTCCACCATCCTACGGATATTCTCCGAGATTATTCACATTTCAATTGATAAAAATGAACAAATAAGAAGTCATAAAACAGTCATTAAATGGACAATTTCATCAGCTCATTCGTATTTCATACAGAAACAAAAATATGAAGGACAATTATTTATTCAATACTACCAAACGCCCATAATCTCTGTTTATTTATTTACCAATCAATGAAAAATGGCCTCGAATTTACCATTCCCTCGCAAAAGCAATAACAAACAAAGAAAAAAGGGAATTACCAGTGATTGAAAAATCAAAATTTAAAAACCATTTGAAAATCCCCGCCCAAACATCGCTCGCGTGTCCAAAAATACCCAAGGTCGCGGAGGTAATAAAAAAAATTCACCGACTCACCATTTAAATGTCCGCAAACCCCCGGCTCGGGGAATTTAAATCTCAATTTTCCCTGGCGGTATGTCTGCACGTCTTGCGTCACCACTACACTCCTCAAACTCCCCCTCACCCCCCAATCACATCACAGGAACGAAGAGAAAAAAAAATATATAAAATTCTGCACATGTATCTCCGCCGAACAATGCTCACTGCAATAATCGCCACAAGCCCCGAAGTTTCTCGTTATCTCGCACAATAAATTGTAAAAAAAAAAATTACAACCATAGATAATTCTCAATTGCTCGGAAAATAATTGACGTTATTAATGAACTCTCACAGGCACTCAATTCTCATTCACATGAACACGTTCGAATAACGCTAAACACATTGAACACAGTAAATTCCCAAAAAAAATACCAGATCAATCGGAGTAACAATAAACAATTAACGTCTCATCGTTAATTATCACAAAACATCGATTACCTCTCGTTAATTGGATATTTTTTTTAAACTAATGGCAGTGAGAATGCGAGAGGCGCTCCCCCGCCGAAGGCTCTCGCACGACTGACGCGTGAGCGCAGGACGCAACCAGTCGTGCGCATAGTGTATCAAAAGAGGGGCGAGGAAGGAGGCATGGTGGGGGGATGCCGTAGTGAGGGGCTCGCCCGTAGTTCCCCCCCCGACGCCGGCGTTATTTGACCGACGGGGGAAAATGTTTCAACGCAAAACCAACGGAGGGGAAAGAATACAATTGGCGTGCGCATGCGCACTGCCCCTATTTCTAATCCTATTTCATTTTCTACGGTTCTTTTGTCGTATACCCTTCCCCCCTCCTCCTTCTACCGTCATTTCCGATGCACAAAATATTGAAGTTTAAATGATTTTCAAGGGCAAAATCGAGTCGATTTATTTGTCCCTGTCTTTCGTTAAATTGTGTAAATATTTACCGATGATTGTTGTATTTATATTTGTCAATGTCCGTTGTTTTTACAATAATTTGCCATTTCTAATACCGACTCGTGATTATTTGAATCGCATAGTATTTCTACTGGGTAAATGTTTTTTTTTTATTTTTTGCGAGGGGTGAGAAGCGCTGAAAAGCCGAACACTTGCGGTCACGAAGAACAGTCGGGGGTGTATGACGAGTTATGAATAAACCATGACTTAGGCTTATTTTTTTTAATTTTTTTTTTACATTTTACTCTTCGGTTCTCTCTTATTTTCGACGCACTGAGGAATGCGTGGTATACACACGAGGTGGGAGAGTCAGTGACTTCTTCCTCTTTACCTACCCTCCCCTGCATCCACAGTACCGACGCAATCGCGATGCGCCCGGGTACTAATTTTAGAATAAATATCCCCCTCCCCTCCTCACCTGCCCCCCCCCCTCCATCTCAAATAAGGCGGGAAAATTTAATAAATAAAAACAACGACAATTACCGCCACCCGTAAAGTAAAAATAAAAAACGGGCCTTTCATTTCGCTTTTTCATTTCAGTTCAGTTGAATTCAATTATATTTTTCCCAACGAAACAATTGTTTTTCC
>JAPYZN010002937.1:0-10562 GCA_030522865.1 Psyttalia lounsburyi | reverse complement strand
ACGTCGGGGAACCGGCGAAAATTTTGACTCGGGAATCCATTCTGATATAAAGTTATTCAGTTTATATTACTGAAATTCGACCCTTGGATTGAATTTTTATTATAGAATATTGGTTTGTCCTTCAATTTAATTAAGGCGCAAATAATTGCCTGTAACAAAAAGTAATCCCTTCATGGAAAAAAATGTTCAACAGGTCGATGAAAAATTCAGTGAAAATCTCAGGTGTCACTGTGATTATTTCGCCATCACCTGACACCATTTGCTCGCGTGTCTGCCCCAAGTGTCCCCATGGACACTGAAATCATCCACAGCATAGGGGTCAGGTCTTGAGAATAGTCGGGGGGGTTCTGTCGGCCAAACACCTCGAAATAACGTAAACGGGCCCCAGCTGTCTCCAGCCAGTCATTCCACCCCAATAGAGAAAAACTAGCTGTCCCCCTGAATGCGCGGGTGATGGATAGTTCCGCGCGTTACCGTGTCGCTCGTGCAAATGTTAAATGGAACACCAATTCCCCGATATTGCGTGATTCTCTATTACAAAACAGTGAGACAGTGGGGGTGGATTCATGAAAAATAGCCCTGATCAGTTCCACGAAGTGTCGTCCAATTCTATTCCTTCAATTCATCCCAAACAATGGAATGAAATCACGTAAAATGGGCTGCGACAAAATTTCCGTTATCGATCAATAGCGAAAAGGTGAACGAAATCCTTTGAAAAACTGTTACAAACCACTTTATCCAAAAAAAAAAAAAAAAAAACAAAACGAATCGAGTGATGGAAAGGATCCGAGCCCCAAAATTGCCAACGTCGTTGTCGTAAATTCCAACGTCAACGGAAGAATTTTTTTTCCTTCCAGCGTCATTCATCTACAGGTAGACCTATGAGCGACTGCGATCTTTCCCGAGAAAAAAAAATGGGGAAAAAGAATGAAATGACGGTTAAACACCTTATCGGTGGCACTTTGGGGAGGTACGTTTGCAGCCACCTGGGACAGCCTAGCCAAACTCACAGAGAAAGAGAAGACATGAAGTGCACCTACATCGAGAGACATCTCTTTACACCTCCATGAACAATCGTTCACATTTCTTTCTTCATGAAAAAAAAGGGTATAAGAGGAATAATGGGAAAAAAACGTTACTCCAGAGTGAGCCTCGAAAAACACCAGAAATCGCCCCAAAATAGTCTCCCCTTTGGGTCCCACGTTCTCACGGATAGAAACTCTGATTTTCCCCAAAAAAAAAAAAAAAAATAGCGGATCCCCTCCTGAAAGGTGGCTGATGCAAATTTTCAAGGGAAAGGGGGCCGTTCGAGGGGTGAACCTTTCCAGTAACTGAATTTTATAGCAATTCCACCAATCCGCATGACCTCGCGGCTCTCAATCTTCCAAGGATGCATTCCTACCTGCTTCGCTGGCCGTTTTTTACTGTTCTTTACGGAGGGGGAGAGGGCAATCGGTGGGGCAGGTAAGAAGGAAGAAAGATGGAAAATCAGAGTGGATAAAAACGAACGTTGGCCCGAGTTTATTGAAAAATAGCGTCTTCGGGGTATTTTTTTTTCTATTCTCTCACATAAAGTCCCCCTCCTCCAGTCACGCCGATCTCTACCTGTCCTATACTTTTGTGTAAACGCTTCCCGGATTTTTTTACCGGATTTTGGGAAGATGGGAAGCGATCACGGGGAGACGTAAAAGCATTTTTTCTGAGATTTTTTTGTGTGAGAGTTTTTTTTTCAGATAGGTGACCTCGAGGGGCTTTTTCAATATAATCATATGCATGTGTAAATCACCCATTTATTCATCCGCACAATAATTTATATTCCCTCAACGATTCCAAGTTTTTTTTCGATTTTTCAAGTTAAAAATTTGGATTTGTCATTGGTAAAGCGTCGCACTATAATCTTCCTCGCTAAAAATAAATTTCAGTTGTGGCGAAGCTAAGTAATTACATTTTGAAAACCGTTACACGTCTGCAATCGGCAAGAGAAGTAATCCAATCAAAAAAAAAAAAAACGTTTGTTAAGTCAGTTCCGAACGATTATGGGAGGGTCGCATTACAATTTACAAAAAAAAATCATGCACCCGCGAGGTGGGGATAAACGCCAAAACCTACAGAAAGCGTCAAAGGGGTGCGCGAGGGAGGCTGTCATAAGGTACGATGATGAATGTACGAAGGGTTGTTTGGAGTTAGACGGGGAGAGGTGGGGCAATTCGCTCTAGTAAAAGGGTATTACATTCGGCCAATCAGCGCGGAGGCTCTTTGATGATGCTCCAATGGTGCTCGCATACAGCTCAGCAGTGGTGGGGAGAGCTCTGGCACCCTTGGGCCCACTAGTAGCTGGCTCGGAGGTTTTTGTTGCGTCACTGGGGTTCATTCAGTGGAAATACTCCGGCGGAGAGTGAGGCCGCAAGTGGACCTGAAAATATTCATCTGATTTGATTAAAAAATTCATTCAAGACATTCTATAATATTAACTCGTGTCACTAATGAATTAATACTTAATTAAATCGTTGTATTAAAATCCACTGAATCAATATTCCGCGAAAAAGTGAAAAAAAAAAATGTAGGATTGCATTTTTTTAAGTGCTTATTAAAGAGAATATTGTGGTGATAGATTAATTTAAAATCGTCGTGCTGGCTCTCGAGAAACATATACATGTGACGAAGGCGAAAAGTGAGCGGTCGGTGTGCAGTGACATAAACATGGTCTTCATAGAAGACCCGAGGATGATTTTCGCGGATATGCGCCTACATGCCACCAGCACACCCACCAGCACTCCGACACGTTATCACCCCAATAAATATCGGGCGCAGAACAATAACGACTGTATGATCAAAATCCCACCAGTTCCATCGAACTCATCATTTTATAGCCCGAAAAAAAAAAATAAGTTGTATTATTATCTTGTGCTCCAGATGCTGATTTACATGGAGATGTCGATGGTGCTGAGCTCAGTGGAGATGACCGAAGTATTGCCAGCGATGTCCAAGATGGCAATGAAGCCATTTTGGATCACGACTCCATGGACTCGGAGCGAGGAGCCCTCAACCTGGTGAGTTGACTCGAACGAATAATTCTGTAGCGAAGTGGTCCCGTACTTTCACACATGTTTCGTTAAAATTCATTAGTCCCCGAGACTTCATCAATGATTTCTCACTCTTCACCACTTCCCTACCGAATTCTAAACATTTGACTTCACTACCGCATTCATTCTCCAGGTTACCGATGTTTCACAGCGGAATAGCAGCAGTGGAACCAGCGGCAGTGCCTCCTCGCCAAGTTCCGGAGTCAGCAGTCAGTTAACGGGAAGTCATGCCGGCAACACAAGTAACTCTCAGGCGGCATTAGCAGCTCAACTAGTCGGCCAACAGCTCCTGATGCATGGCTCGCTAGGTGCCCTGAGCTCCCAAGAGATCCAGGCCCTGGCGTCGACCCTCCAACAGCAACAGCAATCCCTTCAACAGCATCTCCAACAAATAGCAATGTTCCAACAGGCAAATCCAGCGGCCGGTCAACTTCCTGCGCAGGCGCAGTTCTTCCTCCAAAATCAGGTACGTCCGATCTGCACGGCAAACCAGCAGCTCTTGAAATACTCTTCCTCTCCGGATACACTCAAAGAGATTAAGTCACATGGAAAGGGAGAGGCCGAGTGTCGCGCGTCAAAGAGTCTTATCTGATCCAAAGATCCTAGATTACTTCACAGAGGAATTCTCCAAACGACTCACTCTGATTGCCATTGAAATCTCTTCACTCAACTTCAACATCTCCTCATTGTTATATAAAAAAATAACAATTATATTGAAACGGGATAAAGAAACCCCTATTAAACTGAGACTTCATTGAGAATGTCTCCCTCTGTCCTATTGAAAAGCCACAGTGTACATTGGATTTTTAAGCGAGAACCACCTTGCCGCAGAATTCTCTTTGTTACCTCACACGTGGCAGCGATAAAAAGATGTATATATTTTTCCTTATAAACCCTTCACCCATTATAATCAATCCCCGATTGCATAAAGCGACACACGACCTTCTCAAGCTGTAAAAAAAAAAAGCCGAGAATAGGGTTTAGTACAACCTGCACAACCCCAAGCACGCGAACGAAAAAAAAAAGAAAGGGATATGTGAGTAATCCTTGCTATGGGGCGTCTTCCGAAACAGATACTTAATTCCTCCATTCGACTCACCCCTTTTGCCTCTAGTGGAATTTTTACCTGTCCACGTGACCCTCTTCGACACGCGCAAACGATTTCATCCACATTATCCGTACGTCATCGTGTAAATGTTATCGTATATTAAGAATAACTCTTGCAGGGGCTGTTGCAGAGCGGTGGCTACGCCCAGAGACCGAGTCATCCGCGCTCACAGTCCATGCAGGTATAATTAATCCCCCCCGAAATGCATTAGTTATTGTGTTGGAATTTTTTTTTGAGACAGTTTGAAGATGTTTGGGCACTGTAGTTGAAATTAGTCATGCATAGACTGAAAGTTTCTAGTTGTCAGTCGACATTGGCGAATTTAAAAATTCGGTTGTACTATAATTTAGGGAGAAGAGAACGCGAGATGTGAGAGAAATTTGTCCACTTTCGGAAAATTTTTGCCAATGTTTCGCCATTGTTTCGACGAGCTTTTAATTGACCTTCTGTCGCCAGTCCCTTGGGAGACATCCTCGGTCCAGCTATTCATGACACTCCTGAGACCAAACGATCCTTAGACTTGATTGACCGATTTTATTCGTGACTATATTATTCTTGAGGAACAATAGAAATTTGAATGAATCCAGTTAATTAATTCGATTTATTAATGTAATTTTGTTACTCATGACATTCATTTTAAAATCAAGTGTTTATTGATATGTTTCTATACTGCCTAAACATTCTTAAGAACGGGTAGTTCTTCGAATTTTGTTTCGGTCGGCTGATTTCTTTGACTCACGAATGCCTTTTTGTAATGCCTTAGGTTCAGCAGGCGGTAGCGCAAGCAACTCAGCAACTCCAGGCTCTCCAGAAGCAGCAGGCACTGCAGGGTGGTGGTGGTGGTCTTGTGGGACGGAACGTGGCTCAGCAGAGATCGCCACCTCCTCCTGGCACTCCACCGGCGGTGAAACCGCCGACGGCAAGGCTGGAGCCTTCGCCGGAGGAAACTACAGATCTTGAGGAATTGGAGCAGTTCGCCAAGACGTTCAAGCAGAGACGTATCAAACTCGGCTTTACCCAGGGTGATGTGGGCTTGGCTATGGGAAAATTATACGGAAATGACTTCTCGCAGACGACCATTTCCAGGTAGGCATCAATTAACTGGACGAAAGTGAAAAACGATCATAGCAAGATAATAAAATTAGTCGTATTTAAACTAACTTTTATTTCGTCGTTAATATTTTAAATGATGTAATGGAGATTCGATTAGTCAAAACTAGAGCTTCTTAAAAGAATGATTTTTAAAAAGTAAATTTTTATATGAAAAAAAAGAAGCGATGATGTAAAGAGAATTTACGATGGCCGGAAATTGTTGCAGGTTCGAAGCACTCAATCTATCGTTCAAAAATATGTGTAAATTGAAGCCCCTTCTGCAAAAATGGCTTGAGGACGCTGACAATTCCCTGAACAATCCCAACTCACTCACGAATCCATTGACAACCCCGGAAGCCATTGGAAGACGGCGAAAAAAGCGCACCTCAATAGAGACCAGTGTTCGTGTTGCACTTGAAAAAGCATTCATGCAGAATCCAAAGCCAACGTCCGAGGAAATTACGATACTTGCTGATAGTCTGGCAATGGAGAAAGAAGTTGTGAGAGTGTGGTTTTGCAATAGGTACATATATCATCATTATTTTTACTCTATCTGAGAATTTTGTTAAAACGTAGATTGGTCAATTTTAAATTTGATTTCTTCTTTGATTTCAATAGAATTCAAAATGTTTTGTAAGAATCAACGAAACTATGAATTTTCACTTTCCCCTAATTTCGTAAAATACTAAATACCCCTTTGATTTATTCAACAGGCGACAAAAAGAGAAGCGAATCAATCCACCAACAGCAGCGATGGGCAGTCCGACAATGGCCTCCCCAGCGCCCTCAGTATTTGCAACCCTCGCGAGTTCGATGTCGGGGAGTCCCCTAGCTTTAACAACTCACTCATCAGGAATGGGCCACTCCCACTCTCATCCAACCCCCCTCGGTTCACCGATTCCCCTGGCCCTGGTAGCCTCAGCCGGCAGTAACTATCACGCTTTAAACAGCAAGTCTCACGAGTGACATCAACCCGTCACCCAGCATGACAATGCTGCACTCTACCATCATCACCGCTCGCAGTCCCAACTGCCCCATCAATTTCATAATCAGCATCAGCGACGCTTGTGCAATCTCCCCGAATTTTACCACTAGTCGGGATTCAGCTACTCCACCGAATATTGTGATTCTTCAGTATCACATATAACTATGACTACACAATTATCGTTCATTGATACTGCTAAATGAGCCTGAGATACTGATGATTGACACGAACTGGCTGAGAAATGAGGAAAAATGCGTGAGTTGTAAAATCTCTCAGAGAGACTCGACGATTCAATGCAATTGATCACAATTGATCGTCTAATTAAAAAAAAATCTATATATATATATATCAGATAATGAGCAAACTCGTGATGATTGGTGTGCATGTGCTGGAGAGCATGGGAATTCTCCTTTTTTTTTCACAACGAAAAAATAACGATCAAATGTACATAACTAGACAAAGAGTTATAGTTAATTATTACTGTTGTTTGGATTGAATGAGAGATAAATCCAAAGATCCTCGAACACTTGAGGGAAACATTTGGTTCAAGGAACAAACTATTATTTAGGGCACCTATTGATACATCTGTATCGAAGAATGAGGAAGTATTGAGTGTGAGTAATGTACGTTCATTCATCGATTAATCTCGTCGATTGGAAAAAAAAAAAACAAATTCATATGTAATATTTCTATTTATGATTATTTATTCACAATCTATTAATTAGTAGTTATTTCTGGGAGGATGCACTCAGTGATATTTGTATTGCTGAATATATTCTCTTGAGAATTATCGATTGAGTACCACCGATTCAATCACGAGATTCATCAGAGACGTATGACGGTACGAAGTATTATAGGATAACCCATTTTTGTAATTCTGGTGTTAATAGGGTGCTTTAGTGAAAAGAGGATTAATTATCCTCCCAATACGCTCCCAGGGACGTTATTGTATCTATAAATAAATGTATATAATTATAGGAATTATATCGTAAAGTATTAAGCGTGTACCGACTGTTCAGCTCTATATAAATATAGATATGCATATTCACGATATAAATATATAAATAAATGTATTGTAAATAGTCTGGTAATTTTAACTTGATCATGGAATATCGAACAAATCCAGTCGGGGTGTATTCATCGATGACAATTAATGTTGTTTTTTTTTTTCATTAATAATTATTGATAATTCAATTTGACCATTGTTTTTTTAGGTATTGTAATGGGCCTTTCTACAAATGTTGCATTTTTTTTTTCATCTTTTCATTTGAATTATCAGTAGCAATTTTCAGTTCAATTCTTCCGTTATTTTGGTGACATTGTATTTTATATGGAATTTCAGATTCGTGGACCAAGTGTAGTTAAATGTTTTTTCGAGAATTGACTATCGTGTTTTCAGGGAAACAGGTGATGTTTTTTTTTTGTAAAAGTTTTAACAATCATTTTTTTCATAACTCGACGATTTATGATTTGATTGAAACACGATGACGGCATATGAAATTACATTCCAGTAGGTTTAATGCATAGTATACCCCCCAACTCCTCTCCTCCTCTTGCGTATTTGTCGCGGCATAATTCAGAAACTCGTTGATGCACTGTGAAATCAATTGATGATTTTACGCCTACGATAGATTATATTATTTTCCATTATATTTTAACCTGCATTGTCTTTAAATAAAATGCATACAGACATTCGAATTATCATTTGATTTTTTTTCGTCACTTGTCTACAGTTTTCTTTTGGTTTAAGAGGCACTGGGGGCTGAGAGAAATTTCAGTTTTTTATAGCTTTATGAGGACATTTTGTTAGTTGTTTCGATTTCAGAGGGAAATTTTGACAGAGTATTCAGTAAATAATGAAAAAAAAAACCTGTTCATAATTTTATAAATTGAATGAGTGATTCCTCGGGTTAAATATGATGACTGTAAAGTAATTATTGATATTCTGTCAATTTTTTTGATAATTTCAGGTTGAAATTTGGAGAATTGTTCTCCCAAAATATATTTTATTCGATAGAAAAATGTGCCGTTGCCACCGTCCTATCTCCTCTTGTATATAAAAATAGTAATCCTAGATATCGAGTAATCGAGAAGAATTAATGCTCTAAGACATGTACCAAATTCTAGTTGTCCAGATAAATAAAAATCGTTCATCTCTCACTACATAATAGGCCATACTCAACGAACATGATTATCGTATCATTTTGAATGACTAGAGACTTTTTAAAAAGATTTTAAAAACGATAATGAGATGTTCTGCATTCCAGGCAATTTCCATGGATGACTATTAATGATAAGTGAAAAATATTAACACTCGCATACGAATTTGAATTGTTAAATCGTAAAGAAGCATTGAAATCTTGGACTGAATATTTACAATAAATTAAAAAAAAAAATCAATGTGTTATATATTCTAGATTTATGTGTGGATGATTGTCTCATGAGAGAATACCAGTCCACGAGGGTCTAATGAATTAAGACAAAATGCACGGTTTAAAGTTCCTAACAAGTCGTGAAAACAACATTACGAAAGAAAAAAATATAATGTTTTAATATTTTGTACTTAACAAGTGTAATAATGCATCGATGAGTAACATTATTAATCGTAAATAGGCGGTATTGCAGGAATAATCGAGGGAAAATTCAACTCGATGAAAAATTATCGAACAGAATTTTTTTCGGTAAATTTAAAAGGAAATTGTGGGAGAAATAACATGATTATTATCTAGGAGGTAACAAGCGTCGAGGATGTATAAATAAAATCATATCAATCGTACATAGTTAATGTTAAAACTATTAGGTACACTATGATTAAAAAATAGTTATCATATATCATCATATGATTAGTGAAAGAAAATACTGTAATTATATAATAAATTGCGTCATAGATATGAATTCATTTTCAATTTTTGTTTATTTGCATTTCCTGATCTTCATTTTTCCCTTCCTTTCACGTAATTCGTGACAATTACTTGATTGCAAATTAATGTCCTTTGACTATTTATAAAAATAGAACTGATCATAAAATTATTGAAATATTACGAGAAGCAGATATCGAAAAAATTGATTTTTCTCTATCTTTGTTATTAAATAATTTCAACGTTAATTATGTTTAAGAAGCTGTCACTTTCGCTTTTTGAAGAGTATTTCATACTTATAGATAAAACAATCAGAATTATATTGCGGTTACATAAGCGTAAACTACGCTTAAGATCGTCAGACATTACATTTGAAGGCATAGGCAAGGTCCAGGTAGCAAAGGTAGCGAAGTCCAGGTGACATGTAACCATGATTTGCGATTTAGCATTCGCAAAATTACAACCATTTTTTACGTAATTTATGCTTATTTATTCGTAATGAGCAAAGAATTAAAAAAAGTAATTGCAAGCCTGCAAAATGTTATTGTTCACCGCGAATTACGTCTAATCATAAAATACTTTCCCAGTCCGATCGTTCCGGTGTAGTTTGTGGCGATTCTGAGCATAATCTCTAATTTAGTATCTGGAAATTACTTTTATCAAAAAGTAATTTACGTTTAAATTTTTCTAATAGTAGGGGAGGACGGGGGATTAGTGATTGTTGTATTTTCAGCGATTTCGAAGTGATTTTAAAATTATTATTCGCCGAGTTGATACTGTACCGGAGATTGGTAAATTACATGGAATATTATAACATATCATCGGTAAATTATCAGGTCATGTTGAATTGTTACCGTTTTATCATCAGTCGATAGTGAGGATAATGCAAGTACCTACAGTATCGGCGCAGCTGACGCGGTATAAGCAAACCCTCGAATTGCTATTGCTATACATCATAAACTGTCGATCTCCAGTATTGAATACGTCACGTGTTCTAATTTTACAACATTGAAAATTATTTTTTGTTGCAAATTTCGTGGCTTCAAAAATGAAATTTCATCAAAAAAAAATTAAATACGGATGCTTGTCGATGAGCGAACAAGATAAAATGTCAAAATACACAAGTAAATTTCTTTCAATATGCCTAAAAAGAGGCGAAAGAAAAAGATAGGCGCATGTTCATCCGTCGATAATAAGTGAATGTGCCAGACATCAATATCAACTATCGACCACTTATCCCAAGTCACCCCTGAATGACTGGGCTCCACTCAGCCCCTAATTTCCAAAAGTAACGACAGAGTCCCCAAGAAATTTGATCGAGTCCCGCAATAAACCCACCCAATAAAATTTTCCATCCCATTAAAGAATAATTACAGCTCATCATCCCCATCCAATATCAATCCAGTGTGACTCAAATAATCACTCTAATCGCTCCA
>JAPYZN010002936.1:0-10567 GCA_030522865.1 Psyttalia lounsburyi | reverse complement strand
TGGCGTTACGAATTGCGTTGAGAATTAGTCGGGAAGATAGTAGTTCAACGCAACAACAATGGGAGCGAGCGTAGCGAGCGACCAACAACCCCGACCAATGTTTTTTTCTGCTCAGTCGTCAACTAGAAATGACGAAATCCGTTCCTCTGGGCGCCACTGGTCTTACAAATCCCAGGAATCCCCATCAAAGTACCAATGGGACGATTACGACGGAAAAGTGTGAGGTAGACAAGTTGCGGTTGTGCTGTTATGTATTGATACCAGGGGAACTCCTAATCCTCCTCCGGCGCAAAACAATTTTGCATTATCTCTCTCGCTTACAGTTACCTCCTGATATTTGAATTTTACGTTGAGTAAATCCTGACAGAATGAATTTCCGCCTGTACTTCAGCATTTAGTAGTTTATTGCCCGGCCCTGGGTAAACGACGTTGCGGGCTGCAGCTCACGCTCGCTGTCCAACGAGCATCCGCAGGGGTTGGAGGCAGCGAAATGTCCGGTATAAATCTTCAACGTGATACATCGGTGAACGTTGCTCCGGTTGAGCAAAATGCCCAGCGTTTGGAATGAAGAGTCATAAATATGGATTTAAGCTTGTCATATTCCTTCGGGGAATGTGTAAGATTGAGGAGGTGCATTTGTTCCCGGGCAACTTCTGGGGGTTTCTTGGGGTCGAGATTGATGGGTTTGGTGGGTTGCGCAGGTTATGATTTCTCGAGACTTCCCGGAGTCGTCGGACTGCAACGACAAGACTCCTCGATTTTTTTTAACGATTTTATTAAACGCTGAAACATTCCCCCGGGAATTGACGATAAATCTCCTGTGGCCTCTTTTCGGAATATTTTGGCTAAGCTTTCAAGCGCTTTTTCGACCGCTGAATTGCAGTGTGAGTTTAATTTACGTAAAGTACAATTTTTTTGTGGTGACAGTCTCAAATGACTTGTTTTTCAATTTTCAATTGACGTTAAACAAATTTACAGTCTTAACTTGAAATTTCTCATTGTCCCAATTCGAGATATTTAAAGTTCTATTTAAGATTTTTTTTAACAACATTTTAAGCCTAAAAATCCCTTCAGATGTGCCGGATTAATTTTTTCTAGCCAGAAAAAAAATCTCAGTTCAGCAAATCCAGTAAATTATTGTTTTCCATTCCTCGTAATCGTAAAATAGCTAATTAAATATTGAAAAATTTCCTCCGCGAAAATTGACGAATTGATTCGTCCATTTTACCGCAAATCCCGAGTACCAGAGAGTCAAGGTCGCGCGAAATCAAGGGCCGAGGAGGTGGGAGTGGTGAGGAGGGAAGAATCCTTACGTTGAAAGCTCGAGAGGGTCTCTGAATTTGTCCTCAAACATTAGCCGAGCGCCACCCCCTCGCGGGAACAAAGTAGAGGGCTTTACGGATCTTAACTACTTTTTTTTTTCTCCTCCACCCTCTGCGGAGAGGCCGTCCTCCGCACGCGCAACAATTCAGAATTTTAAGTGGTGAACGACGCCTGAATGTGAATGTGAATTTAACAGTTGTAAGAGTGTCAAGCTGGGATTATTCTGTCGCCAATAACAAAAAAAATTCAAGTCCATTTGGTATTTCTTCTCTCTCACGTCACGTTTTTCATTTCTCACTTCCGTCGTCACCTCACAGCGCGCAATAAATATATCTGGGGGGGTTTTTTTCCCTCTCCTTCCCTCATTCCTCTTGTTCCCTCGCATTTCTGTTTACGACGACTCGAGGGATCAAATGAAACTCGAGGATTTCATGTTACAATTAATGAAAAAAATGAAACGCGGAGATATTTCTCGACGATTTATAGTGGGTTTACGATGGAATGAGGGCTGCATCGATCGTAACGCCAGTGGTTGTTACTGTTTCGAGATGGCGATGATGAAAAGAGAGAAATTGAAATTTTTGTTTATTAGCCTGGCTTTTACAATTTCTCTACCACTGCCAATTATATTTGACTCTCCAATTAAGAGCTGGGGGGTGGCTGGCTTCGGCGGGGATGGGGGAAATAGGAGCTTCATAATTCGAATATCTGTTGGAGAGTTTTCTGAGAGGGTGAGTATGAGGCCAGCCTGATTGGGTGATCGAATCGATGGTGATCATCAGCCGACTCGTGGTTGGATCCAGTGAGAGGGTCTGGATGGAGGAAGAAATTAATTGAATGACTTTCTCATTGTCTTTCACCAGGGAAAATCCCGGGGAAAAAAAACCTTCATAACTAGACTTCGAGCGAGGTAAACCGGCTTTACTTGGTTTAAAAAATATTGATTGACAATTTAATTTTATTGAATTTAATGAAATTGATTATTTCGTTAAATTGTCGAAATTAATTATTTGCATTAAATTAATATTACTTGTTTTTTCTTCCAGTTCTCATGATTTGATTAGCGGATTGGAGGATGAGTTGGATTTATTTGAATTATTAATAATTATTTTCAGTTGAAAATTGAAATAATGGAATATTTGTTGATTGAGTGAATATTTGAAATTTTTCGCGTCAAAAATTCGTTTCTTTTCTGAATTTTGCAAAAAATATTTAGGCCTTTGAATCGATTTATTTACTCTCAATAATTGTTCCGGTCTCTGACTAATAGGATTTTTAATTTTAAATTATTTGCTTGTAATTAAAATTGAGTGAATGCAAATTCCGATTTAAATAAAAGTTTTTTCTGAAATATTTGATCGAATTCATTCATTCGATTCGCATAAAGTTTAACAAATTAAAATCCAGTATTTCTCTGGGCGAGCATTTGAAGCCAAAGACCTTTGATAACCGATTCAAATTTAATTAAATAATCAATTTCATTAAATTCAATGAAATTGATTATTTCATTAAATTGTCGAAATTAATTATTTGCATTAAATTAATATTATTAGTCTCCTCTTCCCATTTCTCATGATTTGATTAGCGGATTAGAGGATAAGTTGGATTTATTTAAATTATTAATAATTATTTTCAGTTGAAAATTAAAAAAATTGAATATTTGTTGATTTAACTGAATATTTGAAATTTTTCGCGTAAAAAATTCGTTTCTTTTCTGAGTTTTGCAAAAAATAATTAGGCCTTTGAATAGATTTATTTACTCTCAATAATTGTTCCAATTTCTGCCTAATAGGATTTTTAATTTTAAATTATTTGCTTGTAATTAAAATTGAGTGAATGCAAATTCCGACTTAAATAACAGTTTTTTCCCAAATATTTGATCGAATCCATTCATTCGATTCGCATAAAGTTTAACAAATTAAAATCCAGTATTTCTCTGGGCGAGCATTTGAAGCCAAAGACCTTTGATAGCCGATTCAAAGGAGAAAATTCCCGGATAGTCAGACATCGATTGAGATGTACTTCTCTCAGGCTTTTATGTACTGGGGATTTTAAACATAACTTTATTTATTTTTCGTTTCAGGGAGAAAATGCCTGGATAATCCAACTCGAAATAAGACGCCCACTTTTACAGTCAATAATTGTAGATTAATCGGGGGGGAAATGTGAATAAAATTCGGCTATTATCAAAAATTTTCCAACAATTGTAATAAATTGAGAAAATTGTCTCTCATTTGAATGTCTAGCGAGCATTGAATTATAAAACCGACTCCTCAAATCGATGCTCAGTGTTATCGGCATAAGAGCGGACAATTTTATTCAAAGGACATTTCCATCGTTCGCGTCTGGAGCTGAATTACGTAAAGCCTAGGAACATCTGAAAAACCCATTATGACGAGACTGTCGGGTCTGGATCGTCGCCAGAATGACAAAATCCCCCCCACAATCCCGGGAATTTCATACCAATAGTCCATTATCATCCCAAAAATGTGTAACAACATCGAAGAATAGACAGGAAGAGGACCGCCAACTTCTGGATAGACTAAATAAATTACTTCCCGTTGTACTCACTCCTCACAAATTTATCGTCGATATATTCGCGAACCGGGAAGCCATGATTCACCCGAACTTTTTACAATTTTAACGCGTCCGAAGGAGTTTGAGATGTGCTAATCGATAGAACATTTTTCATATTTTTTTTTTTTCCCGGGGACAAGGTAAGTCGTAAATTTGAATCTGCTAGTTCCGATAATAAGTTATGTTGCAGATGTTGCTGGGGCAATGAATCATTGATCACTGCGAATTGATAAGAGTTCACGGATAGAGTGGAATTTTTTTTCTGATTTTACTGGGAGAATGTAGCCATTTTTAATGAGACTGAAAACGAAATTTTACCGACAGTAATTTTTTAGTTTTTTTTGCTTAAATCGGGTAATATGATTATTATAATTTTAAAGGCCTTTCTCATCCCCTTCATGTTCTCCCCCTCGCCCTCCCGCAGTCGGGCAAAGTTCTAAAATTCTAAGATTTAAATTCTAAGCCGAAAGTTCCAAATTTCTTATTATTTAATTTTTAAAAAAACTAAATTTTATTTACTCCAGAGCTACAAAACAATTTTTCTTGATGAGTTATATGACATTTTCCGATAATGGGATTGCCCCGGGAAAGGCCACGAGTATGACACACGCTGGGAAAATTTTAAATCATAAGTTTTTATCATCATTTCGACTTTGGAAAGTATGCATCGGGCATTGTGGAACGATGACCATTCGATAATGCACATGGACATTGGGCGGAAGTCGTGATACATGAATAAACAATGCGTCGTATGATTTATGGCTCGGCTGGATGTTTATCTCTCTCACTTAGCGGGAGGAGTAATGGAAGGGAGATGTATGATAATGCACTTGAATAGTTGGTAATTTACATTTGGCTCTTTTTAAGGTAAGATTAATGAGAAATCTGGGGGGATGAATTTCGGATTCAGTTTCTTCTCCCCATTGATCAATTTTCTCCCAACTTATTGACGTTGCCTGCTATTTTTTGCGAGAATAATTTGGAGAATTTTCTAGCTCACTCAGGTTGCCCGGAATTAAATTAGCGAAACTTCAGAAATTGATTTACCGGAATTTTTCTTATTTTTATTCACCAGAAAACTTGATTTTTCAATGCCGAAAGCTCTTAAAATTCCGGCAAGACAGAGAGATAATAAAAAACATTACCTGAAAGTGTAAAAAAAATTAGAGTAATAATGCGATCATTGAAAAAAAATGAATGAGACAATAAAAAAATGAGTTCAATTTAAAGTCAACTGGAGAACCGGATTTGTTTCCGTTTTTTTTTTTCATATAATTCTCAAATTATTCAACGAATAATTTTTTTCTGGATTAGTTGACGAGATATTGAACATGATTCCCGGAAATTCTTTGCCGCCGAGGCTCACAATACATGGCGAATAATCACATCTACATTAGGGTTATCAAAAGCGAGGCTGATGAAGAATGGCTTTTTAAACCCCTCAGCCCTCCGGGCGCCTTTGAAAGACAGGCTTTTATCAGGTCCGGGTGAATGTGTTCGCGGCGAAGTTTCAGGTCACCCTTTCAAATTTAATCTCATTCTGTTGGGGTATGTACTGCGCGGCCTGTGATGTATGGCTGAAGAACTCACTCGGTGGAAGACGAAAGTTTTTAAATATACGTCATTATAATTTTTCCCTCCTTTTTAATGGAAATTTTAGGGAGGTATTGAATTTGTGAATATTCGAGTGACCGGAGAAGCTCGGGGAGAAGAAATTCATTATAAAATTGCTGTTCATCATCTCCAGAATTTTCTCCTAAATTTAAAGCAAATGAAACAATTTCAATTTATAAATACAAAATCAAATTGTGGATTTCCCAATTTTACCAATTCAAATTTTTCAATCTGCGAATTTCCTGGTAAAGTTCATTTATTAATTATTAATTATTAGATTTTTCATCCATTCTATTTATTATTGTCTCTCAAATTTACCTCAAAAATTTATCCCATTATTTTTCCACTTTTTAAACAATTAAATTAAACGATTTTCTGCAATTTCTCGATCGCAAAATTTTCTGAAAGTTAATACATTTTATTTTTATTATTATTTTATTATTAAAAAATTATTTGAAAAATGTAAATGAGTAGTCTAGATTGAAATTCGGAGGAGGATTGTTTAAAAATTTTTCTGAATAAAAAAAAATTAGAAATCTTTTGGAAAAGACTTCTAAAAAATCGACGTTTCAAAAATTCTAACATTACCTGGCTCAGTAATCCCATAATTTATTAGTAAAAATCACTTTAATTGATGCGGACAATAGGATCACCAGTGACAATCCCCCCGGTCTCACGAATTCAATTAATACCCCGCGTCCACTAATTACATTGGTCTATCCCCACCGATCGAAATTGCATTAACTGCAGGTGGTTCAGTATTCGCTTATAGTATTTTAAGGTCTATTACCGCGAGGGCTGGTGGAAAGAGCTCCCACCGAGTGATTTTCCATATTTTTTCCTTCTCATCACCGCAGGCCCGCTGATCCACTCGAATTCACCCGGTTATTCACAAATTTATTCCTCCATGAGGTTAAATAAACCCAGACTCAACTTCCACTGTACCAGTGGATTCCGGAGGATCCCACAATTCCGGGAATACCCAATGCCAATCCTATTTATTTCCATTCATGTATTCACCGGAGGGGGAAAAGACATCCGTTCCGACGCCCACACTTTCAAAGTCGCTGAAGAATACACCTCATTCGTCCTCAAAATTTGTTATTGCCGGGCTGATCTACAGTTTCTCTCTACTCGGTTTATTCGATTCTCCTTTTGGGGCGAACTAAACGACCGAGCTTCGGAGGAGCCGATAATGTTGATTTATCGAGGTTTCTGCTTTAATTATTAATTCTCCCGACTCGGGGGATGAATTCCCTCCGTCGGTAGCGATTTTTTTTTCGGGGATTTACTTCCCTAAAAAATTATTTTCTGATGAGAAAAAAAATCTCCCCGGGAGTTTATACTAGACTAAAATGTCTCCGTATTTTCCGGGAATATTTTCCAGTGAAAAAGTTGAATATTTGTCGATTTTTTTGGGAGAACATGTTCGGAGGATAATTAATTGACGATAAAACAGTTGATTCGCAATTTTTAAGAGAAATATTTTGAAAAATAACAATCAAAATTGTGACATAAATTTTTTCGGGGTTGATTTATTTATTTGTTAGTTTAATATTCATGTTTTGGGAATGTAAGACGATTTTTTGGGCCAAAACAAATTTCGTCAGTTGTAATTTGTGATTTATTGATTATGAGAGAATATTATTGTGATAAAGTTTAATTTTCTTATCGTCTGCTATCGCCGCCGTCGCCGATTGATCTGGAGATATTAATATTGATAATTCCGGGGATTACCAACTCGAAATGAAAATAGGTAAATTATTCATAAAATATTCTTTAAAAAAGGATAAATACTCGCAATATGCGCCTCAAGAGTCCGTCCTTGACGGGCTTCATTTTACAAGTAAATGAAAACTCCAGGAAAATTCAGTAATTTCATTATGCTTGAAAGTTTGGAGTTGGGAATTTCAAAGTTCCGTGTGTAAATTCCAGAGGTTGCAGAATAGCGCCAGGAGCCCTGCCAGAAAAGTTAAAAATTAAAAATTGAATCAATAATTTCACTGAAAAATCTGTAAATTTTTTGCAATTAAACTTGAATTCAATTGTTTACTTATTCAAAATTTACAAAATCCAATGGTTTGTGGATAAATACGGGACGGTAAGAGGTTTCTCAACAGCTTCGGGGGAGAGATAAGTCCAGAAACACCAGAAGTAGGAAAACTAGTGTTGAAATTAATGAGAATAATATAAAATCCGACTTCTGGAATGGAATCGCAAGGTGTGACCTTAATTTCGGCTTTGTTTCCACTATTCGAGAAAATTGGACTACTGAGGAGTTTGAGAAAAATCTAGAAATCCTCACAACAATTACTTCATTAATATTGTCGAATAAAATTATGTGAGTAATTATAGTTTACACATATCGTCTGAAATATAACAAATTAAACTAATTGAAAATTTTCCAAACAACTTTTAAAATTTATTTCAGATTTAAAAAAATTTTCTCATCACAATTGAAATTGAATTATTTTATTTTCATTATAATACAATAAAATTAAAAAATTGCCGATATAATTTTCGAGGACTCCTCAAAACCCTCCCTGAATTGTAGAAACCGAGACTAACAATTTTTAGTTCCTAATAAAAATAAAAATTTTCTCTGGAATCAATTGTAATTGGTAAAAGACAAGAACAAGAAAATAATCCCAAATTAATTAATTAATAGCATAAATAAATTGATTACCTTTTCTACAAATTAAAATTCAGGGAAATTCCAATTTGAAGAAGGAGGAAAAAGAGAATTGCGTAATTTATTGTAATAATTTACCAAATTATTGAAAAATTGTTCCCGTCGCTTCCTGAGATCGGGTAGTAAACGATGGGTCATTTATGCCAATTTTTTGACGTAATTTCTCTTACATATATTGTCATTGCCGGAGGGAAAAATCGGAGGGGGAGGGACAGAGGCCGATGGGAACGGAAGGGGACGTGACCATCTGCGATGACTAGCATCTGCAGTTGACGGAGTTTCGGCTGGTGAGATATTGCTTGGCAATTCTTCATGGGGCGATAGGTGTTCTCTGGACTTCTGGTGATAAGGGAGCCACTCAGCTGAGGATACTGATAGTGGATTCTAGGTTAAACGGACGTCAACTAATATTGAGTCATCAGTAGCCACCCGACGCCATCGATATCCCCATATTCTGGCGATTTTCGAGATGACGAGATCGATAACGAGAATAATTCGAGGTAATCGATGGATTGGACGGGAAATTTTAGTCAGCATTATTTGACAATTTTTTTTCCACTCACAATTTTTGACAGTTTGACAATAAATTGTTGACAATGAACTCGATAGTTCTTTCTTTATTCGACGAAAGACCGTACGTGTTCGGGGAAATTGAATATTCTCCCCGACAGCCACGGAATTAATGATAATTATAATCTTATTTTCACTCTAATTTCCCTTCCCAATGAGTTCATCATGATCACGATGATCCTAATATTCCCGTCACAGTTCACGATTTTCTCATCGCCCACTAGGAATTTAATAAAGTTTGGATGAAGAGAATTCGTTGGTAATTGAATTCCATTAAAACTTCTCAGATTTCTGAGTAATAAATTGCTCTTCGCCTTCTCCATCTTTCCTTGCGGTTATATCCCCTTGGAGTATCAAATAAATTGCTCCGATGCAGGTACTTCGTGCTCGATGAAATAAATCATTAAACTTTAAGTAGAAAATTCGAAAAATATGTGTTTTAAAAAATCGCAATTTAGTAGACAAGTTGACAAGTTATTTTCAAAAGAGTGAAATTGAATTTTATTCAGTGGGCGAAAAAGATCAATTCAATTTCCAGTCTCACTGAAAATTCAGTGGAAAATTATTGCACTGGTTAAAATAATTAATTAATTGAAAAATTGGGTATTCGTTAAACTTTGTCAATTTTTTTCAGCAGAAAATAAAAAATGGCAGGAGTTCAATTGATACGGGACAAAACAAATTGTCAAATTTGAAATTGTTATTGATTTACAAATTTATTTACTCGCCTTTCCGAGATTTTTAAAAATTTTTATGGGGCAATTGCTAAATTGCTTCCAATTTTAAGTGATCTACGATGGGATAAAAATGTTCATAAAGTTGCGAATAATTAATCCGAAAATTTGCAACTCTACATTTACCCTGAAACCGACAACAAATGAGGTCGACTAATGAAATAATCCCGCCCATAAATTTAAATACACGACACCTTAACTAAAGTCTTTATCTATTTGGTGTAAACCTTGCTCTAACTGCGATGGCATGACAATTCCGCGCGCATATGCATATCGCCGGACATTTCCGGAGATAAATCTCGGAACAACTAAGATTACTCGTAAAACCTGCTAATCGCTGGGCTCTCGGTGGCCGTCGAGTGGGGATAATTCGACCGAAAAGGCAAAACTTGAAACGCAAATCGACGAGTGGGGTAAGCCGTCACGTGCCGCAAGTAAACTGTCGAGTAAATAATTACTAAAGTAATCCAATCGACTGACAGAAGAATTCCCTCATTGTCAAGGACCTCATGATTTTCAAATTTGATTATTATCTATTGGATACAAAAAAAATATTTCTCCCATTCAAGTAAATAATTCGATAATTTCACCTGGAGACAACAGTTGATTATAACCAATCATTTAAAGATAATTGAATTTGAAAAACTGTTCATCTCGTGCGGATAAGATTATTGCGACTGTTTTGTAAATAAATTAAATAGGAGATTACAATTGTATTGGAGAGAACGCGAGTTAATTGGCAAATATTCGGCAAAAAATGAGAGTCCGGAGTAATTGCAAAAAGAGAATAAATTATATAATAATAAAAAAATTGGTTGGGGTTGTTGGTCGCTCGCTACGCTCGCTCCAATTGTTGTTACGTTGAACTACTATCTTCCCGAATAATTCTCAACACAATTCGTAACGCGATTTTTTTCTTTTATTCGGCCCTTGACGAGCCTCGTAACGAACTTCCCGCTAGACTGAAATATTAATCTAGAAATTTAAGGGCTGGGGGGAATTTACTCCCGTCCGAATGGGATGTAGACAAAGTCAATGCCTATCGATCGCGATCAAA
>JAPYZN010002935.1:0-14821 GCA_030522865.1 Psyttalia lounsburyi | reverse complement strand
AATAATTTTTTTTACTTGTTACGAAATATACTATTACAGTGTGTGGAAAATAGTTTTTGTATTAAAAATATTATTCAGAAGTATAAAGCTACATATCTGCATATCTACATAATCAACAACCATAGTTTAGTAGAATGATGTAGAATTGGAAAATCTAAAAATAATACGATTGCAAAACCTCCAACCGAAAATTAAAAAACGAATAGATCAACATTTCGAAAAGACCTTCATAAATGATGCTCCATTTCAAATTGAAATAAGTAATCAGCACAATGAGAATAAGAAACTTCACCTTCCATCAGCGAGAACCGCAGCTGAAAACTTCACTCTGAATTTCCAACATTTTCCTTCCTTGTCCGCTTGTGTTTTCACATCGCTCTTATATTTTATACGTTATCCTTTCCGATTTCATTTATTCTTATGCTCTTGCGCTGAGACAAAGGGTATACGAAAACCTGGATCAATCTTTATTTTTATGGTTCCAATCCTCTCTAAACCTCTCTTGGTCATTTTAGAGTTCCATAGAATATTCAAGAAAATAGCAAAACTTTCTGGAGACTCCCGTATGTGCATTAGAAATATTCTACAATTCTCTGTTCCGTCGTCCATAATGTACATCGGAATTGCTCCCCTTTTGGATACTAAAATCCAACGGTATGACTCGATTTTCTGGTGTTGTTATCAGTGCATTGAATTGAATTCCAATACTTTGGAAAATATTTTTAGAGAGAGCAATGTAGAAAGTTATAATAATCAGAATTGGTGATTTATAATCAATGGAGCCGAATGTGGAAACATGAATTGAACTGAGTCAACAAATTCTGGCAATCGATTTGTACTATTGTGATGCTCCTACCGATACATCACTTTTATAGTACTTACACTCTCCGCAATTATATTTTTATGGCCCTGTGTACGTTCAGTTGTGTACAGATAGTTGATGTATACTTCTGGAGAGGAAACCATTTCCAGATAATTGTTGACGATAGAACTCCCTGCACAATTATTTTGCCACAATTACAATTGAGTGAAATCTCGGGCAGTGCAGGGGTATTGTAAAGGATATGGTTCTGGAAAAGAGCCCAGAAGCTTGAGGAAAAAAATTTTGAGGAAGAATTATTAGAGTTTGGTCGAGGTATCATGGAAAGGACTTCTCTTCCGACTAGGGAAAGGTACAGCTTATGGGGCTAAACAGATGAAACCGAGGAGATATCCTGGTTTCAGATTACAATAGCGACAGCAAATCTTTAAAATCTACCTACTGCCAGTAAAATTTTGATGTTTATACCAGCTGGGTTCATGTCGCTCTAGGTACTTTTAGATGTTAGTAGGGTCTGATGTAAAATCCTTGCCATGCACTTTTGAAATTCAATTTGTATAGCTTATCAATTTAATGAAATTATCATGTTTCTAGAAGGGAAAGTACCTTTTAAGGAACGGCCGTCTATCTACGGAAGCTTAAATAATCTTATATGAGATGTGTCAGAGTGGGTGTGTGTTTCAACTCATGAATAGTTACAATTGCTTCCGAATGGAAGCGATGGATCTAATTGAAGTTTCTCATTTTTCATGTTATATCAATTCAATATGGTTCAAGAAGGACTAAAATGCAGTTTTCGAACCGCGTCTGTATGAGTGTGTATGTTTGTTTGTGTGTGTAACAATTTTTCAACATTTGTTTCTGTTGCTCACTAATTAATCCATGAACCTTTTTTGTTTTCAAATGTAGGTATTAACAAGTCTTATTCATTGCCATCAGTCAGAATTCAATTCGTCAATTCAAATTTTATTTTTTCCTGTAAAAAATGTTTTTTTTAACGATAACGAAAAAAAAGTTCGAAGCCAATTAAATGAAGATTCATAAAAATTGGTTCGATGTCCGTTTGACTGGGTTCGGCCGTGAAGGTGATAGCAATAATCGTTATTTTTATTTCCACAAAAAAAAAGGTTTTTTTAACGAATTACGGTATTTTTCTATCGGAGGTTTCAAATGGATTCAATCACAGCTTCAAATGTATGGTTCAGTATCCGTACAAATAGATATAATATATGAAGTAATCATTCGGAAGTATATTGCTAATTAATTAGCAAAGAAAACTACATAAAAAAAAATGAAAATACTTCCTTTCGAGATATTGTCAAAAAGGTCATAGGATTTAACATCGAAATTTCATATTTTTGATATAAGTCATTCTCCCCCATTACTCCAACTGGTAACAAATAATAATGAAAATACGTCCAACACTAGAGCAATTCCCGACTTTTTTTTGAATTTTAATAATTAGAGGCTGCAGTGGTAAAGTCACTTCATTATTTATTGCCGAATATTGTAATTAAATACTTTCTAGCTGCACGTGATTTCGAAGTGATTCCAAGTGATTTCTTAAATTGAGTGACTCCAGGAAATTTTATACAATTTTTCCCTGGTTTCATGAGGTTAAATGGACAATTTGGCCGTCGTTTTTATAACAGTAATATTGCGGAATATTAGTCGAAATTATAGAAAAAATAATGACGACTACAAATCAGAAGATAGATGAGAATTCTTGAATTTATCGAATTTTCAATAAATTTATCCCATTATTATTACCAGAAATAATTCAATTGAACTTCATAACTGTTGACAGGAATTTCAACTCGAATTAATTAGGAAAAGTACTTTAATATATCTAATTTGAAGAGCAATGCGTTTCAATGCCGCAGTTGCTGAAACTGGATTTTGTTCGTAACAGTTCAAACCGCATTGGCGGATGAAACTACAATCCCACCGTATTACCATATATTACGACGGTACTTCTGTATATATGGACAAAAGAACGAATGTCTTCGGGCAAGTTGCAAGATTAGATTTTTTATACCTGGACATCATATTCGTTTCTTTATTCCACATATCTCTGATACTTCCGTCACACATTCCGTCCAACATTATTATGAGTATTACACAAAGTGGTTCATATTATTAAGAAACACGCAGGAATTTACTAGGCTATCACAAGAATATGAAGCAGTCGTACGATGTCGCGGTAGCCTATATAACTCAGCTGAGTACGACGGCTCTGTTTTTTTTCACCACCCATGTAAGATTATGACAAAAATCTGCTGGGCCCGGGACACGCCATAAAATCGGACAAATAGTTTCGTCTTAAACGGGTGGAATTTTTCGTCAACGAAAAGATTTAAAGACGAATTTCCCGGTACTATCAACGATTTTTTGTCGTGCAGTCATTTTTAGTGAAATTTTTCGTCCATTTTTTTCCATTCATTTCGTTCTTAGACAGAGAAAACCCACAACAAATTTGAGTTTGGCATAAGACCTTCCCAACCGCAATGCAACTCCAAAATGAAAATTAAAAAGTACATTTATTTAATCTCTCCCATTTGATATTGAGGAATAAATTTCATTGGAATTTACAGCTGTTTTTAAGCCAATTCTCTCGAGTTTGTGGAAATCCTGTTCGTTATTGTCCATTATACGGGTGTGAATGCACTACCTTTTTTTATCAGCTTTACGCTCATTCAATAATTAACCTGGGACCTAGGGTGAAAAACATCAATTTTTAACTGAGCGTGAAATATGAAAGTCTACCATAATATTTTATAACTCCTTGATGATATAAAATTTTTATACCCTATGACAAGAAAATCCTCTCTTGGTTTAAACTCACGAATTATGGAGTTTCAATGCCTTCCTATCCAATTACACGAAAGAAAAGAACGAATGACCAAGACCACGAGACAAGAATCTGATGCTGATGGAAAAAAAAATCAATGTAAGGCCATTTTTTTAAGAGCCCGGGTCCGAAGGCGTTTGAAACTTTGTTCTCCATGACGTGGACTTATACAGACCATTGATTTCATATTCGATATATAATTCATTCTTTATGATTTAATGTAACCTCAGAAATCCTCCGATATAGAAGATAAAAAGAGAGCATAAAGGAGTAAGAGAGGGAAAAAAACTGTAAGAGACTTTCCCCATCTCCGTGATTCTGAAATTGAGAGTGAGACGAAATTTTTTTGCATTCATTCGATCAACAGGAAATCCCAAGGAAAGTATCCGCTCCGTGAAATTTTATGAGGATTTATGAAATTTTCGAATAATCTGCTGTTCTCAAGTCATATTTGCCCGAGTTACTACCAAATCTCGTGGAATTCATGCTTCACTGAGCATAATGACAACAATTAAAACATTGGCGGGAGTGGTTGGTGAGTTTGGTGCTAAGCACCAAAGGGACCGAATAGTGGCGACAGTCTTCTATAAAAATACAATGCTGAATGGCATTTACCGTTCAGTTCAAGATTGACGGAATCTGGAATAAGGTGCAATGGCAACGTGGGTGAGTATTTCAACTTGGTACTCTCAGCGATGGAGTAACTGATACTGTCTCGGTTTTTTTTTCATCTTCTTTCATCAAGCGATTTTTTAATGGTCAAAATTTGAAATTTACTGAGAAAGAATAATAGAGAATGAGAATAAATAAATCTCTCTAGTGTGGAAACAATCTCTTGCTTGTTCTGTGACGAAAAATGAAAATAAAATATAATTTACGGTGGCTCATTTGCTTGATATAAAGGGACCTTGTGTGATGTTCGTAGAAGGAAGACCATTTTTATAAAAAAAATTGACCTCCATGGAACCTCCATTTTTTATATGGAGACCCAATTTACTGAAGGACATTTAGGTTTTTATCTCCGCTTTAAATGTTCTTGCCAGTATAATATTCACTTTACACGATGAAATTCATTCCAGATAATAGAATCCTCCCATAGAACTATCATATCCGCTTAAAAAGAAAATATCCAACTTCTACGGACATATTTTTTTTTGAAAACGTTTCTTCAATGAAACATATAATATCCTTTGATAGCATGTTTTACTTTTTATACGTTTTAAACTTTTTCAAGAATGTAACAGTAAAATAATTAAAAAAATATTTCAACCCAGCAGATAATGGAAATTCACTCGTGCATATCTTGCCATATTAAATTTCTCAGAAATAAAGGAAATGAGGGCGATCCCGGACTGCCCTTTGATGCAGGGAGATTTAATTATTATCTAAAAGACCAAGACTCATGTTAACGATAGTATTTTAAAGATCTGGCAAATGCTGCATTATCCGTATTTCGTTTATATTTTAAATCCATTTTAATCCACCATACAATCTTCTCACTCCCGGATTGAGGTCTTTTGTACCAATTGTTCTGACATTAATTACATAGCCTAAAACAATACTCCTGAAATGTACAATGTTGAACGAGAGCAATTCAATTTGAGTATGAAAATAATTTAGGGATGTGGAAGTAAAGATAATGCTTTTCATGAAATATTGTTGAAAGCACAATCAACTCCCCAAAACCTGTCTCTGTTGTTTTTTAAGCAAAAACTTGAATGTCGAGTGCATAAAGTTGAATTGCTGAATCGTTCATGGGACACTAATTTAGTTAACAATTCGATTATCACTTCACCGCTATCTATGATATATTTATAGAGGTGGAACGCCCGGAGAAGTGATAATGGATCTCATGCGATTTGGTGGATATTATCTCGTTCTTTCGGTTGAGCGTGTTAGGACGCGATCAAATTTACGGCCCCCATTAAATAGATTCTGTGACTAACCTATTAGCTGGTTTTACAGGCATGGCTCGCGGTGCTCGTCCTAATAGTTGGTGGGTTTGCCGATGCAGAATATCGAGATCCACGCACTAGGAATCAAGAGCCCATCGATGCGTTAGACCCAGAGAATTTGATTAGAGTCCCGAGGGATGCGCAAGTAACAGCCCCGACGGCCGAAAATACTCCAAAGGAATATGACAACAATGTAAGAATGAATAATGAAATTTTAATGATAATAAGTAGCATTGATTGGGTATTTTTTCGACAGATTGAGAAAAAAGCACCGAAGAAACGACAACTCAGTGGTTTGAGTTTCTTGAAGCAAGCTTTTCCACCTCTCCAACCTATGACAGTCGACATACAGAATCCCTTTGTTGACACACGCAAACCAGAGAAAAATGATATTCCCAGTTATACTTCACCGAATCCTGCAGAAGTAATAGAACGCAAGTATGATCTCGGTCTGCGTAGGGACAGTCATCATGCCGCATCGTTCCATCACGATCATCACCATGGCCATGAGCATAAGCACGGTCATCACCACGGGCATCACAGTAAACATGATCATGGACATCACCACAAACATGAGCACGGCCATCATCATAAACATGGCCATGAACACAAGCATGGTCATCATCACGGAGCCCATCATCATCATCATGCCGACCATCATCATAAGCATGACCATGAACACAAGCATGGGCATCATCATGATCAGCATCATAAACATCACGGGGAGCATCATCATAAGCACAGTCATGATCATAAGCATGGCCACAAGCACGGGCATGAGCATAAACACGGTCACGATCATCACCATAAGCATGGACATCATCATCATTCAAAGCACGAGCATCATGAGGAACATAAACATCATGGGGAGCATCACCATCATCATAAGCACAGTCATCACAACGAGCATCACCATCATCATGATCATCATCACGTCAATGAACATCATCATCATCATTCTCATAAAGAAACTGAGTCACATCATCATCATCATGGACACGGACATAAGGAAGAACATAAGCACGAGCATAAGCAGGTTTGTTTATTTTCATCCTCTCAGTGTCCAATATTTCGCGATTAATTGTCCTTGATATTTGAATAATGGTTTATATTTATTCGCAGGAACATCATCATAAACATGGACATGAGCACAAACACGGTCACCATGCAGACCATCATCACGGACATCATCATGATCATCATAACAAACATGGCCACGAACACAAACATGGACATCACGAAGAGCATAAACACGGGCATCACCAGGATCATCATCATAAGCACGGCCACGAGCACAAACATGGTCATCACGTCGACCATCATCACAAGCATCATCACGATCATAAGCATGGGCATAAAGAGGAGCATAAACATGATCATCATGAAGATCACAAACATGGGCATCATCACCATCACAAACATGGACACCATCATCATGCTGATCATAAACATGATGAGGGCCATCATTATGAGGCTCATCATGGTCACCATCATCATCATAAAGCATCCGAAGATCATGAGCACGAATACGATTCCCACAAGACGTTCGATGGCGGATTGCTCTTCGGCGGTACTGAAACTCTCGAAGAGTACAGTTTCCCTGACGAAGGTGTGCCCTCAGAAGATCAAATCGTTGTTGTGGATCTCAAGAAAGAGCCCAGCTCCATTCAGGCCACCCTCGCTACACCAACGCAGCCAGCTATCACTGTTGTATAATGGTCTGGATATATCACTTGCATGTATAGCAAAAATAGTAAATTATCCAGGAAATATTGTAACCTAATATTTGTATAGCTCTACATGATAATTTTGTTGAATATTTGTTGAACATAACATGGAGTAAAGGCATTCTTTGATTCGACATACACAGTATTCATTAACCTTAGCATTATCTATACCGTGAAGGATTCCAAGATCATGACCATGAATACGATTACCACAAGACGCGCGATGCGGAGTCGCACTTTGGAGCAGCAGAGTATAATTTCCTTGACGAAAGTGTGTCCATAGAAGATCAAATGATTGTTGTTGGAGAAAGGACTCAGACAAGGACTTCTCAAGGTTACCCTCGCTACACAGACACATAAACGGTTAAAATCATTGGTATCCTGGATAAGCCGCTAGCATGTATAATAGATGTAGTGATTTACCCAGTACACATCTTATTCCAATATTGGTATAGTTTTATGATGCCTTGGGTGTGTATGCAGGAGGAAAGCATTCTTCGATTCAACGTAAAAAAATATCCACTCTCTGACAATAACTTCCTACAATAATGAGCGGAATTTATTGTTCCAATTCTACGAGTTTCAATATCAGTTATGTACTACCAAATTGAATATCGCCAACTCACAGAACTTGTCGGAGATTCACTCCATGATATATCTTTGGTTAGTGATATAACATATAAGTGAATTCACGAAACTCTTGACAGTTAGTTTGGGTACCTCCATCGCTCTAGTACTCAGTCAAGACCGAAAGTTCATCGTTCCGGAACTAGCATCTTTCTCACTTCCTCCCTGTGAGATTACTCCGCCTCGCGTTCACACTTTTCCTGGCTTTTGTAAACTCATCTTCTGTGTGCATAATACACGCAGATAACTTCATTAAGAATACGATCATGGAAGTTTGAACTTTCGTATTCTGTAAGTAGAAATATTGACATATTTCAGAAGTTACTCCTTTGTGCGATTGACATAAGCAAAATGGTTATAAGGCTCGATGCAACGAGTGGAGTTCTATGATCATAAAGGGTGAGTAGCAGAGATGAATAGAAAAAAAAACTGTTCAATAATTGTTGAATAGTTCCACATGATGAATAATACTAAGACCATTGTTATCATGATCCCAAACTGGATGTAAGTTGGAAAATAATTTTGATCCGATCGTTCTTTTAAAAACGGGCAATGCCCTCACATTCCTTTGTCCCCTCATTCCAAGTCTCCTCATTTAATTAAATCTAACAAAATAGAAGGATCATAGTATCCACCTCCGTGAAAATGAGAATGGATCAAAAACAAAACGTGAGAAGCTGAAAGACCCGCAAGGACGAAAAACATTGGCACGAAAAAACCTCAAGTGTGAATGAAAAAGAAATAATAAGAGAAATGGATGAGAAGAGGTAGAAAGAGAGAGAGAAAGGAAGAGAGAAAGAGGGCCGAATCCAGGATGAGTCCCTCTTGAATTCACTGGAGTTCAACTAATGCCGCTTTTACCTCAAATACTTGGTGGAGTTGGAATTACTTTTTTTCGACGTTATTAAGCACAAAACCCTCATTCCCCGGATGAGATCAATACTCTGGAATGCAGGTAGACAATCATTAATTATTCGCTAAATATATGATGGCATATTCCATTAATTATCAGTGGTTCAACGGAATATCTGATCTACATCCACCTCTGGCCTCATCTCACATGCAAAAACTGTATTATTAACGATGTCCAGAATATTTAATTCGTCTTAAACTCTCTGAATTTTTTTCGAGAGAATGGAATGTCCTTGATTAAATTCCGCAATTAAGTAATTTGTGATCCAATACAGGCTACAGTAAAAAAAAGTCCGCATAAATTTCATATCCCAGAAAACTGGTGATGGAAACCACCCGTCTTCCCACGGGTAGAATTTTTCTTCTTTTTATTTCCAAAGTTTTACTTTCAATTTACTCTTTTTCCTGCCATCACATACGCAGTAGCAGTCTCCCGCTTCCTGGATAGTCATTTATGCGGTTTTCATCCAACTACCTTTATAAATAATTCATCCTACAAATACTTTAATTACGTTCAGACTGTGGACACTAGGTGAGGCTCCTAAATAATGTTGAACTATGCATGGCTAGGTTGTTGTGTCGTCTTGGGTTGTATGTATGTATTACCCCCCTCCCTCTTCCTCCAGTTCTCTCCCAGATACTGCACGTCTTTCTTCGTTATCGTTTATAGTCCCTCCGGTGTTGCGAGTTGGTCTTTTTGAGTTTTAGTGCTTTATCTCAAGCCCCTCTCTACCCACTTATTCTCGCGCGATTCTCTACTTCTCGTAAGGTTTTGAAGCATATTTCATTAAATGTCATGTCGCACTTCAGTTCCCGAGGCTCTGAAACTGATATTTATCACTGATAAATATGTTATGGTGGGAGGGTTACATGGGGGAGAAAGTTGAGGAGATATATTGTTAAGAATTTTTTCACAATATAATACAGAAGATAGACTTTTCGCCCCAATTCTACTGCCAATCACTCGAATTTCCCTATCCTGTTATCCCTCTTCAAATAAAAGCTCACAATTCGTTTGTGAATCCTAGAGAATCCCATGAATTCATGCAATGGAGTTATTTGCTCTTGACTCCGGAAATCGCCGAAGCAAGGGAATCCAACAATTTGCAATGTGCATTAGCAGCAACAGTGAATGAAAATTTAAAATGACTTCCGTTTTAAAAAATGGAGTCGCCCAAACGTCCGGAGGAATTTTCTCAACTCTCCTGTAGTACTCAGCGGGTAACTCCACGGAGATACCTTTCCTGCATCCGCCGTAATTTATTGTACGAGTAACAGCGGGTGAAATTAGTCCTCCTTTTACCACTGCACGAGTGCTATTTATCCGCCTATCACTACCTTTGGATTCTCACGCGGTGGCTTCTAATGTCTCAAGTTACGCTCAGAAAACCACACAAATGACTTCATTACATTTGCTGAATCCTTAATGCTAGACTTCTTGCTTGCTGCACTTCTGCAAAACCATTGCATTCCACCTTAACAAATGTTAGATTAAAGTATTTGAAGTGGGAAAAGGGTGTGAAGCCCTATTCTCGGTCTTTTCTTTGCTATCAAACTGATACAGCGTGCCGCTGTGACATTATGTTAATCACTTCGTGCTCTCGAAACCATCCGTTATTTTCATTCTTTTTCACACCCAATTATTATTTTATATTTAAGGAACCAATGTTTTCCGATTGTGGGAAAAGAAAAGTTTCCATTCACAAATCAAAGAGCCAAAGCATTTTAATATTCTCAAATAATTTTCTTTGCAGCTAGCCTACTCGGATTTTCCAAAATGTATACCGCAATTCCACTGGCGACAGTGCATTCATCTAATATTGATGGAATTATTACATCCTCACATCGGAAGAACATAGAATATTGGCCCAGTGTAAAGCCCTTCCAAAAAGACACGCTCGATTTGTCCCTGGGAAAACCACTGGTGAGTACTTAGTTCACTCTGCTCGTGAAACTGTAGAAGAGGCACAAGTAAAACGTATATATCCCGATTGTGGGTAATTGACCGCAATGAGCGTAGACCATTAACCGAGAATCGCCTCGCGACCACACGCACGGCAGACTCCACCCGTATATGTGCACGTTTAGCAGATTTCTGACAGGGAGCTAATGGTTTCCAACTTTTGGTGCACGTTATCTAGTGGTATGAATAGTCCGTTACGCTCTGAGATAAAAGTATGAGTGGAGTGGAATATTGAGCGATCAGGGTGGATTAATCATCAGATATCGTGGGGACATTGTTCGAATGCCTGGGAGTAGCACGCAGATTGGAGCGATGTGAAGCTTAATTCAGATTCTAGACCCTAGAATGTTCTCATCTCTTTTATTTTATCACAGCACAGTGGGCGCTTTTGCAAATTGACATCTCTTGGATTTTGGATTTGTAATACTTCGCTCTCTGTGCAGCTTGTTATTTTTTTCCTGGTAGTTTACTTTGAGACATTTTCATGTTTCAAAATGCCGTTCAACTGAAACAATATCTAGTTAGAAAGAAATTCCTTGGTGACAAAAATCCAAATTTGAATTACCAACTCAGCTGGGTTCGTCATCTCGAATGATTAATTCATTATGCATGATGTATGTCATGGGTTGAATAAATGAAAACGTTAGCATCGTTGGACAAAAAAAATTAATTTCCAGTAAAAATGGCCTATCTGTCCCGAAAAAGCGTAGACCTCATCTTCACCCAATTTGTTATTATCGCACAAATCCGGTATTCCCCTCTCACTGCAAAACGTGAAAGGAATGCTGACACAGAATAGAACACAGAATCTTCGATCTCGGAAAATGTGATACCTCCTAAAATATCAGATCTACCAGGGTGAAAAGTGGGTAGATAAGATTCCATCTATTATTACTAACTGGACGCAGACACCCTGAGAACAATAGCAAAACATATTGGCGTTCAATCCCATCGGAATAACCAAAGGGTCAGCAGAGGTGTTCACAAATTCCTACGTGCCAGTACTGTAGACACTGAGTCTTAGATTCTGGGGTAGCCCCAGTGGTCCGTGCTCGTTGCATCATCTCATTCTTGGTTATATCTGATGCAGCAGGCGGGTGTGGGTTTGTGTAGGACTATAGGACTATATGGCCTTCAAAGGAATCACTAGGACGAGGTGGGCTTAACGGCGACGTCTCGTGGCCCAACCTCCCACCCCCTTTCTGGACAATAGCTGATAAATAGCCAGAGTTAAGCCGGATCGTAGAATCCTCGAGCCTATATCCAATGTCTCCTAAAACCCTTCCAACTGAACTCATCCCGATTATCTTGAATTTACGACATACCGACGTCACGGATTTTCTCAACGCCCAGTGGAATCGCCTCGTACATATCTTTCTGCCTTGATTTTTTGTCACAGTGAGTGATGATGGTCATTGTCATGGTTTCTGGCAAAAAGGGGATTAATTACGGTGGCTTTATGGGTTGATTAATCATCTCGGAGCATTCAAATTGTCATAATAGTCAGAATTACTTTGATCTTTAGTGTGACTTCTATTTCAAGCCGTGAATAATTTTAAAACTCAACGTAATTCCATTCTTATAGATATTTTCTGACAATTTCATTCTATCAATACATTTTTCGTCAATAAAACAACAGAAATTGCTTTCCCCCTTAACAAGTTTACAAATAAAACGACTTGAAATATCTCCATCACTCCCATATGGTTTTCACCAAATAACCGAGTGGTCCAGCCGTATCTCCCCGGAAAGGACACCCTCTCTGTTTATGCTCCAGAAATAATATTCACCGCGTCTGCTACTGTTTCATTATAGCAGGAGAGAATAGTCGGGGTCTATATACCGTCCCCGGGTTGAATAACAACCCAGCAAATGCCTCCTGGGTCAAGAGTAAACAGAGGACCAAATCTCCAGAGATACAAATAATTTCCGAACCTCTTTCAATAGGTCATCCCATCCGAATTTATTCAAATAATTCCAGCCATTGATATATGCCAGCCGTAATACATACTCCGAAGATTTATACTACAGTATACCATAGACAGGATGCTAATCTACATCTCGGCTGGGGGTTTGTGCAGCTGCTTTACGATTCACAGACACGTCCCTCTCCGCCTACGGTATTCAAGCTTTTGTCTGTCCTCAGCATTGTCTTGAAGGACCTCAGCCTGTTCCAAGGATCCATGAATGTTGGTACTTGCTATCTACCTGCCGAGTGATTTTCCAAGTGGTTGCAGTCTTACATAGTGAGAAGAAAGTCTAATTTTGCAAATCAAATATTCTTCTGAGGAGAATTCAAAATTATAATTTTTTTGTTCAAGGCAGAGAATAATTTTTTTTGGCCCTCATGGAGTCTCTCAAAAATTTGAGCCTTTACAAAGAAAATTCGAAAATTTCAAGTTTTAATCGACACCGAGTAATATCGATATTTTTGTAAAAATATTTTTCATAGGGCGCAATGAGATGTACAAAAACGGCCATGAGCAAAAGTATGCTATGTTGTGAAGAAATCAAGTCACGTGGCAATTTTTTTAAATTTAAAGAATGAAAATTCTTATAATTTACGGGACTAAACTAAATTATATAAGCAATCCAATAATTTAAAATCATAATTTGCGTCATTTCTCTCGTAAACTGACATCATTTACCCCGCAATGTAGGATTAAAAAACCTAAATTACGATTTCAAAGCCCAAGTTATATTTTCAAATCTTAAGTTTCATGAGAATATTTGTCTTTGTCGGGAATACGAAATTCTTCAGGTAAGGATCGTTGAAGACATTCTAATATGGCGTCGTGAAATGGAATTTCATGAATTTCAAGGAATTTACCGATTCCGCAAAGTAGAAATACCCATAAATTTCATGTAATTTTCTGATCATTAAAACTGACAAACTTTTTACTTGATATTTCATGAGTAATGTATCATCAGAAACAAGCAAAAAAAAGGTGAACCGTTCGAGAAGTGATTGGTTCGACCTACGATGAATCATCCCCAATTCAACCCGCCAGTGGCATCCCATCTCGTTCACTCTCCGCACTCCCTACAATATCAGGAGTCAAAATTTTTGCTCAGTCTTCATGCTGATATTTTCATTTGTAACATGAACTTCCAGAACTATCTTAATCCATTGTTTTAAAGGCATAGGCATCAGTAGATCTTGCTGTGGAATTGTTGAAGGAACACTACGGGCACCACTTCAAAGCCAAATGTTGAACGGTTCGTTCGTCGACGAATCCAAGCCACGTTCTCACTCAGGCCAGCCGCGTCGAACGGCTTTCTCGGTGCATTATTAATGCTCTGGTCGATAGTTTCACGGCATTCGCCTGCAGCTGACACGTACAAATGTTCTCTGCTATGTCATTAGTCCACGTATAGTACAGACTGGGAAAGTATTGTCCAGTTATACGTATATATGGTGTACTACGGTAATGCTTGAAAATGCAGAACGTCTTATGGAGGCAGTCGAATACGACTCCCACGAGGTGTTTTCGTTGGGATTTCAGGTTTTCAAATTCTAGAATTCTCCGGGAGCACGCGAAGTGTGAAAAATTCATTCGTCTGCGGTATTGCTCGTAACATTCTATTCAAATGTCATTAATTGAATGCATAAAACAGTTTGTTTCGTACACCAGAGGGTATGAATTTTTGGACGAGTGGTGCATGGAAAATTTAATTAAGTTCGAAGCGATCGTCGAAGGTGCGAATTGGGAAAACTAAGGGCACAGCGTTTTATTCTGGATGGAGCGATGCAAAAATAGAGGATGGTTACTGTTCACCCTGATTAAACTCTTCTGCCTCTCTGTTCGTTTCATTTTCACATTGTTATGTTTTACCATACCCAATTTATTTGCACTGCTCGTAAAAAAGTTCTGGTGAAATTAGGCTATTGAACGAGAGGGGATAGTTTCATAGTATATTACACTACAAGGGCAGAAAGTTGAATTTCCTGCACTGCGCGTCATG
>JAPYZN010002934.1:0-10571 GCA_030522865.1 Psyttalia lounsburyi | reverse complement strand
CCTGTGGGCTTTTTAGGGTTTCTGGTCATTCCTGCTCTGTCAGCGGCGACTCGGATCATTTTCTTCATACTCCCCCAAGTTTGGCCGTCCGTTCGTGCTGTCGCTCTCTGGGTCCATGCCTCCTTAATTTCTTGCTGGTTGATTTCCTGCTTCTCTGCACTCCATCGCAGCCTCCTCCCTCTGGGGCCCACTGCGTCTACACGTCTCTCGGGTTGCTTCCCCATTGTACTCAGGCCAAAAGTCACCGGAAGGTGGTCGGATTCGGTCCTGATGGTTACGTTCAGCCACTCTACTCTCGGTCCATCGAGAGTTTCCATCGTCAGTACCAGATCCAGCACCGAACAGCCTCCCCTGACTAGGGTCAACACCCCCCCTTCATCACCTTTGGCTCTCCCGTTTTGCATGATAAGCCCAAATTCTTCACACAATTTCAACAGTTTCTTGCCCTCGCTATTCAGCTCTTGGTCATGGGACATTCTTTCTCGTATAGTTTCCCCTCCCCACTCCGAGACACCTTGTTCCATCCCTATCCTGGTGTTCAGATCACCGGCTATTATCACCGAGGCGCCTTTGTCACTGGCCTTTAGTACGAGATTTCTTATGGCGTTCTCCACCTTTGGTATGCCTACGTTATTGTAAATTGAAATGATATATACATTTTCCTCTTTTGAGGCTTTCTTGAGGACTAGACCCTGCTCCCATTCCTCTACTTGCCACTCGTTACGAATGCTTTTCCTTATGCCAGCTAGATGTCCGCCACTTCCGCGCCCTTTTCGCTTGATTCTTATTGCCGGTTTCGCAACCCACTGATGGTCCTTAAGATTTTTACTCACCCTTTCTAATACTTTCACTTGATTTTTCTCCTCCACCCAGGTCTCCTGTAGTAGAATTACGTCGTACTTGGCTAAAAATTTCGACGCTAACCACAGATTTTTGATCCCCGCAATATTCCATGTAACACAGTTAATACCAGCCACGTCTCCCCCTGGGAAAGGGCCGTTGCTCCAGATTCCCACTCATCTCGTTCCACACATAGAGATTGTCCTGGTCCCATATTTTCATGTAGCCTTTCCTAACTGTGCCGTCGTTACACGCTTTTGCTTCCGCCGATAGCCAATCCTGTATCTCCCTCTCTCGGGGCGTCCAGTCGTCCTCGATCCAGACATCACTACCTTTCAGCAAGTGTTTTCTCCCCATCACCACCTTCTTGATGTCCATCGTTTCGAGAGTTGCCACGAAGCCCTCTCGGGACTCGAACAGTCTGGTAATTTTCGGGTCGATGTCCAGGCGTTCTCTGACCAAGTTTTCAAACTCTTGTCTTGCCGTGGTAGTTCTGCCATTCAATCCGTTGATCCTGATATTTCGTCGTCTCCTTCTTCTCTCCGCCATTTCCCAATCCAGTTGGGCTGCTGGAATAGGTAGCGGTCGAGTTCTCTTCTGCGATCGATTGTCCTGTTCGTCGTCTTGCTGGCCTGCTTTGCGGTCTGAGTAGTCCTGGGCGTCCTCATGGCTAGCTTGCGGTGGGGCTGGGTAACGTTGCTGACGATGGTCCCAGTCTTTCCACGCCTTGAAGTGGCCAAACGGATCCGTCCTCCGCTTTCCCGTGGAACTTCCCCCCTGTCGGTATGGGTGTGACCTGGGCTTGCCTATGTACTGACTGTGTGCTGGGATATGCTGGTCCTGGTCTCCTGTCTCGTTTGCTACTTGGATATTTGTTGGATTGGGTTTGTCGCCGTAAGTGGTGGGCTTCCACTGGTCGCTTCCCCCAGCTGCTGCCGTGTCCCATCGTGTGGTTCGGCGCTTCCGGTTTGCGGTAGTATCTTCGCTAGCGTCTGGAATTTTGGTCCCATATGGTATGAAGTTGTTGTTGAGCGCATTGATTTTGTGCGCCTCCTGTAGTTCCATCTCTTTCGTCTGGAGTCGACGTCTGAGGTCCTCAATTGTGCGTTTCTCTGCTATCCACCTGTTTCTCATTTCCTCCACCTCCCTAACCTTTTGCTGCTCTCTCTTCTCCAGCTGCTCCCGCGTCCACTCCAGCTCCTTTAAGGTTCTCTCCTTCTCCGCCAGGATTTCTGCTTGGATCTTTTTTGATTCGAAGATAAATTTTCTGACGTAGCAAAGCTCCAGCTCAAGTTTGTGTTCCAGCCTTCTCTCAAATCCCTCCAGGTATTCTTGCAGCCCCCGTTCCGTTGCAGGGGGTGCTACCGAGGTTTGTGTACCTACCTCCCGATGGGTGGTGGTGATTTTGTTGTCCAAGCCTCCTGCGTTCTCCTCTCTGAGATCCACTTTCGTTCTCCCAAGCCCTTCTCCGTTACCGACTGGATCGGTGTTAATGTTGGTGCAGGTGGGGACAGTGTCACTGGGCTCTCTCCAGCTGCCTCCTGTTCCTTAGCCAGTGCCACCAATGTTGTGAGGGTCACCTTGTCGTCTTCATCCAGGGTTACTTCATCGTCCCCCTCCTCGTCCGCTTCACTGCCCGTTCCCGTGTATGCGCCGAAAAACGCTGCCTCGGGCTCGTTCTCCGCGTCACTGGTCTCATACTGTTGGGTCCTCGGTCGTTTCGACCCCAAGTAAACGGAGCTCACTGTGGGGGATTCCTCCCCCACCTTTGCTTAGTGTTCTCTCCCGGGGGTCTTCTTTGCCTCCGTCCTTCCTTTTAGAAAATCGTCGATTCTTGGGGTGCTGGTCCCGACTACTCTCGGCTTCTGGAGTCTGTCCCTCGTCAGCCGAGTTGTTACTGGCGTCTGTTTACACGTCGCGATTCGTCTTGTTTTCTTGTTTTTACTGCCGATCGGTCTCCCCCGTTTCATTTTAGTCGGGGCATTAGGGGTTACAGAAGTAACCTCCACTTGCCTCACGGGGGTTTCCTTCGAGGTCCATTTATCGTGAGATGTGTTTCCATCTACTAGCTGGATTTCCCTATGCGAGGACCCTTCCTTCTCCTCCGTATTTAGGGTTGCCTCGCCTGCCGTCTCCTGTTGGGGCATTCTAACCTCACTCGTTCTCGTTTTGTTATTCCACCAATTTACTCGGGATATCTACCCTGCGAGGCTGAGATAACATTCGCTTATGCACACTATTTCGTTAGCGTGGTATTGCAGCAATTGTTGTTGCAGTTTGCGGTTTGTTTCACTTTTATTCCTATGTGAACTGGATCCTATTATTCCGCGCACGTGTTACCCCAACTCCACACTCCCAGTCCAATATTTTTTATATTTTATAATTCTTCATCTTTATTTATTTATTGTTTTGTTCATTTATTTATGACAAAAAAATGATGACAATGACCTACTAATTAGAGCGTCAGATTGATGTAGCGAGGGTTCCGGGTTCGCTTCCCGGTTGCTGCACCAATTTTTTGACGCTTCTAAATTCTCGGTTTCATTGTCGCACGGAATTGCCGTAAAAGAGACAACTGTCCCTGGTAAAGGTTTTCCCTTCAAGTTACGGGCTTCCTTGGCCTTTAACAAATGTAGTACAGAGAGGGACGGTATGGAAACAAATCGAGAAAACCCGAATGGGTGTAGGAGTGAAGAGAAATTAATTATGTTAAGAAATTTTACGAAATGTAATAGATAAAATTCCCAGATCCAAGAACGGAATGCTCCAATTCCACATCCTTTAGACAATAGTTCTACACCGAATACAAATCTGAATGACATCTGAATTGACTAATTTCGGAAAGATTTCTTAGATGAACTCCCTGTAATGTTCAGATTTCTTCGCGACCTAATGTAATTGAGGATAATTCTAACTATATATTTGAAGTTGAACAATAGTTCAATTGACAGAGCAGCTGTCATTTACGCAAAAATTATAACCTTCTTTCTAAGCACTAAAAAAATGTGTGTTTTCATACAAAATGCAAAAAATGAAGCATAAACCACAATAAGAGAACTACAAAATTACTGGAGAGTCTCTTCAAGCCAAAGTTTATGTACTTTATATAATTGTATAATTAAAAAATGTTTTATTGGTACTAGTTTTCAAGGTTTATAGATATTGTGAATATTAACGATTCATTTTTGTATAAATTAGCCTATACCAAATTTTTCTAATGGAGAAAAGATTATCAAAAGCTATTTAATTTCCATCGGTTTGTCCGGCGGAATATTGTCACACATTTCGAAAGCATTTCTCAAATAAATAGATACATATGTATAATATTGACAACAGTATATTGTAAATTTTTTTGCAATCCGTCAAGTTTTATTTCAAAAGGATTTCTTTATTTAGAAAGCTATCGATATTCCCAAATTACCTGTACATTTTCAGAAATATTTGAAGTATTAACTGAGAACGGTATCTATGATCAAATGGTTCATTGAGTCTCATTTATCTCCGAAATTCTACACAAGTAAATATTTCAACCCTTTTTCACCCTGTACAACTCACCTGTTCCTCAACTTGCGTCTCTAATTTCGATATACAAGCGCAATGCACATCTTCAATCTTATCATTCTGGGTAGCAGAGGTGGATGCCAATGAGTGTGCCGGGGAACCTACTCCAGACGTGCTCAGGCTGTATTCACCCTTCACCAGCCGTTCCTCCATCATCCGTACCTAGATAAGATCAAATCAAATAGTCATTGACAAGGCGCCTCTCAAAATATCAAACGTCGTATCGATTCTATTAATAAAAATTTTCCAAAAACCATGCGATACAATGCATAAGTCACAAAGACTTTTAAAATTTATATAAAATCCATTAACAAAAACGTCCTTTCACACTTCAATCATTGATAAATTACCGGAAATCACAAAATTTTGAAATCAAATAAAGTGCATTCCATAGAGAGTAAAGTTTCAACATTTCGGAGGCAGTCCGTAATTTTCGGAAACGTAACTCTCTGAATCTTTACTTTCGTTTTCTCTACATTTCCCCCTTCTAAATTTCTGTCAATTAGAGAAAAGCGTATTTCCCTCCATTATTCCTCAAATCTCAGGGACTGAAATAGAACGCAAATATATCTGAATTACAGAGCTTTAACAATAGTGTAACTGCCTCATCGTCTGAACTTCAGACCCATTTTTGTCATATTCAGGCACATTTTACTTGTATTTATTTTTATTTATTTATTTATTTTGGCTGGAAACAGGTATGAAAGATGCTTTAGTCAAGTAAGTCACAAAGCACCTGCCAAAATTGCTTGACGCATTGAATCCCTTAATAAATAGCCCTCGCAATCCTGCCTAATAAAACTATTCCATGAAACATAGATGACACCCCAAGTGAGTTGGTACCCCTTCGGGTTCAGCGGTCGCGTGGAGGCAGCTGTCAAAAATCGATATTACTTATATGTACTCGTAATGCATACAAGTAGAATTGCGGACACCAGGGGGATTCCCCTCATAGTCGTTTCATTCAAAGAATCAATATCGAACACAGGGATAGAATTAAACGGACTAATCTTGATTGCCGCCTCTCACAATCTCAAATTGTCTTCAATTTCTGCTATTTTATCGAAACCCGTAATGCGCGAATTTCCATCGGAAACAGATGATCAAGCCGATTAATGATAATTATCGTTATAATTCTAATTTATCATTATAAAGTTATGACTTGGAATGACAATCTTACCAGAAAAGATGGATGCCATGATGACTAATCCCGTATCACTTGTTCGAATAACTCGCGATTCAATGAGTCATAAGTATTTTTTAAATCCCGAGATGATATTTGAGTGGGGTCTTTTAACAAACAGCTCCAGTTACTGGGAGCACTGGGAGCAAACGAGACGAGGAAATGAAGCGTTTGGGAGGAAAAAAAGGCAGGGGAAACGAAGAGACTCCTGCGTATGTCGCGCTTACATCGAGATTCGAGATCGAACTGAAAGCTGGGGGGGTTTCTCAGATTCGGTGAGTCACGTTGGCTCGTGGCCAACGCAACGCATCGCGGTGTTCCGGGGGGGTAGAGGGGGCAGGAGAGAAAGTGGTGGAGTGCATCGGTGCACGACCCTTATAAACATCGCAATACTGGGCACTCTAATACCGAAGGGAGAGAACTGTGAGCGTTCAATTTTTTGATGAATTTTTTACTGTTGTAAATTGCATTTCAAAACTGTTCCCGAAGAGTTTAATTGAAAAATTTTCGAGTTGTTTAAATTTTTTGGAAATGTTCCATGATAAATGATTTAAAGGAAAATTCCAAGGCGTTGTTCTTTGTATCAAATTTAGTATGTACTATGTTCAATGGTGCATTTTCAACTGCAAATTGAATTTCACGTAAATTTTGTTGAAAAATTCGGTATTCCTTTTCTTTAATGGAATGTTTGAGGAACATTAATGGAAGACATTTTATGACAAAAAGTAACAGCTTTTGAGCCTTATAAGCAATTTATAGGGTTACCATTGTTTGAACAGAAATTTATCTATGAAATTATTCTAGATTTTTTGCTTGTATTCTTGAAAACAGTTTTATATGAATTTCTGCAAACAATATTGAAAAAGAATAAGCCATATTGAGAGAAGTATTTTCATTTTTTTATACTTTAATTTTTTTATACATAACTCACGAAAAAGTTCGACAGAATCTCCGACAGAATTCCTATAATTTTTGAGGAAATGCACCAAGTTTTTCTGTTCAAATTTTTCATGAATCCTCTCCAACCTCTTTTTCCCCATAAATAAAATGTTTCATTATATAGACCTACAAGAAAAAAAAATGTTCACTACATATAAAATCTCTGTCTTATAAAACTACTCAGAGCTACTCTCTTCAACTCCCCAAAGCAACAACAATGAATGAATATCCCCTAAATTAATGATCCGAATAAGCCCATCTCCGACAAGAATCAGTGTTATATTAAAAAGCATCTGCGTACTGAATTTCAAGTTGATATATTGATTTTTATGGAAATGAGCATGCGAACAAAGATGTTAGTGTAAAAACAGAAAAGTAGAAATATCTCGAAAATTTTGTATGGATGGATATATAGGTTTTGGTTGATCTAGATAGGCAGCGTTGAGACTAAGTCTTTGAGAACCGAAAAATTGAAATCGATCCTTTTTGAGATATTAGCAAAATAGTATATTTCGTAACAAGTGAAAAAAAATAGTTTTTGGCGAGTGGGAGGTTTATATCACGGCCGAAGGTGAGCAAAAAAAAAATACTCTTCATCCGGGGATTCATTCTTCGAATCGAATGATTGACACATGTATACATTATTCATGTTATTTTTCCCACCTCAAAATATCCATGGAGGGAGTACAAACGAAGTAAGAGGAGTAAGAATCACTCCATATACTCGCAAGATTTGGCACATGTCCAATTCAAGATATATAGAGGGCCCGCAGTAACATAACTGATGATGGATAAATAAAGTACATCCTCACCACCATGACAATATGACATCCTCAACGTGTTCTAAAACTGGGGAAGTACTAGCGCCAGCAGAGGACTCAACGAAAGCCTCGACATTAACATTTGAACCAGACAAAGAATATCTTCCAGTGAATACTCAATATCACTCTGCCCTCGATCTCATTCCCACTTGCATACAATGACAGAGAAAAATTATTTGAGAAAGAATTAAAAGTTACAGGTAAGATATTTTGAATCATTTCAGTTGTAAATTACGGTAAAACCGTACGGTTTATTATTTACAATCCTACTCTACCCTAGCGAACATTTCAGTGTTGAGTCGGTGAAGTAGTTACAAACACAAGAAAAATTTTAATTTCATGGACCGTTGAGGAGTAACCTTAAGGCGTTAAATACTAATTAGAGTAGGTCAAAAATTGAAACGTTTGGTTTCACTGCCAAATCAGTGAAGTTTCATAATTTTAAGCAGTGTAAAGATAATAAAATATGCATGTCCACTATCCAGTACTGATTCTCCTTTCATTTTCAGTCAAATATAAAATTTCATGATTTTATGTTCCACATGAATTACATTCTGTGTCTTAGCCCTGAACATTCAAAAATATATTTATCAGAGTTTTCTTGTTTTCTAATCATTTTGAAAAATGATTGGAGCTGCACCGTAACATTCCGATAAATATTTCGAACAACCAATTTGATTGATTTGCATCAACTGCATCTATTCCACGTCATCGAATATTATTACATGGAACATATAATTTCTCGAGAGAACAAATTTTTCGTCTCAGTGTATGGACGTTCGATTACAACAAGGAGATATTTAATAATACTTCAAAAATGGCAGAAAATGGCTCAAGCGATGACTCCCTGAGTCTCAATAATATTTTATACGTCACTAAATTGTTATGAAAAGAGGACTCTGATACAGCTCATTTCTGCGGATATGACTGTTGTGATGTCGATAAAAACCGAGTCTTTATTAATAAGGATATCTATGACAATTACCTTTCATTAGTGTCACCTGGTGGGGTGCATAATTGAGCAGCAAGTCGTCGATGTATTCCTTGAGATAAACTCAGATAATAGGGAAGAAATGGTGCGTATTGATACAACGTTATTCGATGGAATGTCACAGTTGAGCAAACTCAATTTTACCCGTTGACGCTATCCATTCGATGGTGAATCCGCGAGGATAACCATATTTTAGCGATTTTTTTTCAGAAAAAGTCACGTGATGAGTATTTGATACAAAAATAGGGATGCCGGGGTTGCCGATCTGCCATCTTGGCACGGTTATAGGTGTCCCTTGGCGCAAAAATCAATGCACGACGCGCAGTCTAACATGCGCACTCAAACAGAACAACGAGCAGCGCGAAATCAAATATCCCCTCGTCTTTTGAGTCAGCGGTGTTTTAGATGACTTTAGAAATTGGTGGATATAATTCAGTAGTGAAGCGAAAAAACGGTTCAAGTCGAAAAAAACAAACTTCATAGGAGAGCCGAAAGTTCAGAAGTTATTCAAAGTCAATGGCGATTTTGGCTACATATCGAATGACTTTAATCCACCATCAGTTTCACGTTCTAGCAACGATTATTTCTTTGATTTCATCGACTTAGCTCGAAAATGTCTACACAGTCAAAGAGTTAAGTCAACTTAGCTCTCATACTCTTTAATCTTAATGAAGTTATGTCGACTGTTACCACCTGTCAACAAAAAACTAACTGTAATTGAAAAATTAATTGGTGGAGATTTTTTATAAAATTGATTTTATTATGCGCAATCGATATAGTGATATTTTTACATCAGGATAAACACTGGGGGGTATCACAGTGACAACATTCTTAGGACATTGGTTTCGAGACATGAATGATACACAATTAAATTAAATTTTAATCTTTATCAGCGGAATCTCCGTTCACGAATGCATCAAACAAAAAAATGTCTGGGGTAGTTAGAAGACGGTCATTGATCAGATTTTGGTAAAACGTCCTCGTCAATATAGGACATAGTATATTTTGATACAAGTGCGACGGGGTGCTAACAAGTGTGAAGTTGGCGGCTCCAGACGAAGCTGAGGGCTGCCAATCACACGAGTTGAAACACTCTGTCGCACATGTATCCGAACTAGATTTTTTGTTAGTGATGTTACGTTCAGCGAGTGACAAATTGTGCCATTTTTTGTTTACTAGTAAACGAAAAGTCTTTTCGTTTAGAAGTTTCGATTTTTCGTTTACTAGTGAACGAAAAGGTACTGTTCGACCCGGGTTGAACAACAGTGACAAAAATATATTTACTAAATTCCCCTTCTTATCTGCATTAACTGGTTTTGGTGAATGACGGAGAAAAATAGTGAGGAAATAATAAACTCTCGCACACACTGAAAGTCTGTATCTCCCCCTTTGAGTACCCCTAAACTTTGTATACTCTTTCGATCACTTGGATGATTTCTTCCCAAATCAAAATTACCCCGCCTCCCGCATGGTCGAAAAATTAGAAAGCTTAAAAATTCAATTCTTCTATAGTTAATTTTTTTTAAATATATTAAAAGTTCCTAATGTAATGAAGGATGCGTTGGATATTACTTCGCCGACCAAATATGAACTATGCAGACTTAGATTTTTTTAAATCAATATTTGTTCGGGCTATGTCGACATAGTTCCTTGGGGCTTTTGTTTAGTGCAAAATTGCAACGTAAGGCCAGGGTGTACCTTCAACCGAACGTTATCTAGATTGTTTTGTTTTGATTTTTTTATGTACAAGGCATTTATTTGGAAACTCAGTTTCTGTAATAAATAGACCTCTCAGAATAATAAATATATATTTACAAAAAACTAGAGAAAATTAGGAACATTTTCAAAGATCGTTTTCGAGAAATATTGAGAAATAAGTGAGTAGAGGGTAAAATAAAAAAATGTTAAATAACTGGAAGGAACAATTGAGAACACGGACCACGTGAAATGACAGACGGTAAGATGATTTTTTTATTTTTTATTTGAAGCATTTCTGAACAGTTAGAGTTCAACAATTTGCATACATGTCAAGTAATTTTACATGGTGGTAGGTATACCTTAGATATTTATGAAACATTTTTGGAGGAATTCGTTGATAATAACTAATGAATTTTTGTCTACTCTAATTAGGAATTCTCTTGTATGGTATGGTGGAAACATTTTGGTGTTAATAAGTTTTTCGTACATGATTTTTCTGGGAATATCGTAAAGTGGGCATTGCCACAAGACATGGTCG
>JAPYZN010002933.1:0-13046 GCA_030522865.1 Psyttalia lounsburyi | reverse complement strand
AGCTAATTTTGTTTCTCTATATATATGTTATTTTAACTGGAAATGTAAAACTGTAAAAGGTGAAAGCCATATAGTTGGAATAAATCTAATCTAATCTAATCTAATCCTTAAACAGAGAATAGTATTTTTCTCACCTAGGGAGAATAATCAGACAAGTCGTCCCGACGTGCCAAATTACAACCCGAACCGAAGGCGAGGGATCAAAGTGCGGGATTCTAACCGAGTGAAGCGATCACCTCGAGGTTAGAAACGCTCACTTTCGGTCCATGTAGCAGAGATTATAGGGCAGAGATTATATATAATCTCTGCATGTAGGCAGAAAAATTATTCTTAATATAACGTCATGAATCAAAACTGATATTATAGAAATTTATTTTATTATATTTTATATTTTATTTTTATTTTATTTATTTATTTTTTTTATTTTTTTTATTTTTTTTATTTTTATTTTATTTTATTTTTATTTTATTTTATATTTTATTTATTTTATTTTATTTTTTATTATCAAAACTGATATTATAGAAATTTATTTTTGAGTATTCTATTCTTGTCTTGTTCTTCGACAATTCTACTGTGGCTCTACGGCGTATTCTCTACGACTCGTATTTTTAAGGACGCATATTACCATAGTGGTATTGGATTGGACACTTCAAACACCTTTACTTGAATATGACGATCATTATATGTATATCAATTATATTGAAAATTGGACATCTATTATTAGCGAGATTGCCAGTTAAAAATCAAATAGAGCAACATATGGTGTAAAGTGGTTTCATTAATTCATGAAAATATTTGAAGAAAAGTCCACAAAATTGCTGCAGTGGAGATTATGGTGACAAGTCACCAATCTCAACAAATGCCACTATATTCGAATTTATAATGACCATATTTTTTCATTGATGAAATAATGTTTTTCACTTCTTTTTGTTTTGCTTCAAAAAGATGCGAAAAAATATAATGAAGAGACAATTTTCTTCCTGAAAGAGAGCATGTAGTGACGTTCGATTGGTCATTTTGGTGACTAGTCGTGAATGGGTCCATTGTTTTTAGAATTATCATTTTTTTACCTTATTTTGTAATGGATTAAAGCAAAAATAATGTAAAGATAAATTCCAATGTCTGTCAACTTACCGATTGACACATATTTCTGATTACTCGGCTATGGAATGTCAAGTTTTGGGACGGCAAGGTTTTCTGCATGCAGTTATTTGAACATATTTTTAATGTCATGCAGTGCGATAAGTCATGTTTATCGTATACAAAAAAAAATTAATGAAGAAAAAATTTCAAGTCTTTGTACGTCTGTCTAGTATTACGGGATATATTTATGTATTATTATTATGTATAAATATGTATTATGTATTATATGTGTATTATGTATTATATTTATGTATTATCTTTCTGTAACGGGTTCGCAGTTGCACGTTATCGTTTCTCATCAAATCAATGAGGAATAAACCAAATTTTGAAGCATCCATATAGTCTCCGCAACTATTTTTTAAAGAGTCAATAACACTTAAGCTACTTTTTCATATTCTGTAACCGTTCATAAGGAATAAACATTTTATTAACGAATAGCATTGAAACATGTTCAATCGGTGACATCAGTAATCAATCAAGAATGTATACAAACATTAAAATATTTAAGATATTCTGCATAGAGTACATTGCATAGAGTACTGCATAGAGTGCATTGTTACATTGATGAACTGAAAAGGAGTATTCTTATTCACAAACATCTCCAATATTGAAAAATATCCGCTTATATAGTTCTTATTGTAATAATTATTTTCTCGGAACTAGAGTCTAGACTGTATAGTTCATGACCATTCAGAATTCTCAGATTTGCATTCATTCAAGCTACTCTTACTACATTTTTTTTCCTCTCAATAAACACCTATGTACCAAGTATTTTTCAAAACAAATCCATAAACTCTTCATATGTTGACAGCAACCTTACATTTATTTAAATTCTAACCCATCATTTTGAATCCTTCTCCAGTTTCCATCTTAAAGGATTATCTTTCCTTATACCTATAGTTATAATGATTTGTAACGAAATCTTTAATAAATCCTTTTACCGCTATAATACTTCATTGATATCACATAAGTGTTATCTGTCCATACTATTATTCTTATTTGTCCCTTTGCCTGATTAAAAAAATATGTGAAATCTAATCCTCCTTTCTTATTGAACTACCAGGTGGAAAGAATACATTCATTCATTCATTCATTTCGTTCATTTGCGTATGTCTATTCCCATCATTTGCAATTCTAATGGAAATATGTGTATGTATTATGACAATGAACATTATTTTCTAGATTTAGGAGCTAAACATTACCTTTACAATTTTTGGTTCAATAATACCTTTTCTATCGAAAATTGTTTTACAATTTTCCCATAATCTTTTCAACAACAATCCTATAATTTGTCTTCTAGGACGGATAATAAAAGTCTCTGACAATCTCAAACAAAATACTGTGCAGCAAAAATATTTCTTTTATAGTACTTATTTGAATATATGAGCTATTTTCATACGTAAATAGAAGTTTTAACTAAATAACTCTCAATAAAGGAACTAATTCCTGCATTTTACTGAACTTGTCGAATAAACAGGAGATTAGAGAAATATTATAATAGAACTTATGACAATTAACTGGAGACCAATTTTTTCGTAGTTATTCATATTAAATGAATTTCCTATCTCTAACGGGAAAAACAAAAGTGTACTTCCTTTTTTTTCACTTATGTGTCAATATCTGTCCTGCAGAATTTCTGTAATTAATAGAATATTGATTCTTAGTAAAAAATAAAATCCTTTCCGTGAATCATATTTTAGAGAGAAAATAATACTAACATTGACTTTTCATTAATATTGATCTAATTTTCAATTTTTGGCCTCATATTGATAATCATGTCTTCGGTTGATTGAACATAACCATTATCAATTATTTCTTATTTAAAAATTTTTTCTTCTCGTTACTGACCCACGTTCGGATTTGGGCTTCCGTCCTCTGAATCTGTGGATGATTCTTCAGGAAATCTCGTATTACCTGAACAGGCAAAGATGTATTTGAACGAATATAGTCTTTGAAAACTGAGTTCGCTATTTTAAGGTCCAATGCCTTCCAACGGATTTTACGTTTTTTCTGTGGAACTACTTTTTCTCCTTTTCCTACTTCAAGGTCTGAATCATCTGAGCCCTCATTATCATTCTCAGCAATAGCTCGAGTCCGTTTCGAGGACCTTACATTCTGAGAGGCTGCAATACGATTACTCTGATTTCCTGTAGTCTTGTTTTCGGCATCACTGTTGTCACTCGAGTCGGACGTCGCATCGACATTATTGAAATCCATACCCAAAGCGGATCGCAAAAATTTGGACACTGAACACAGATCTCGACCTGCTACTGATTGACGGTAGACTTTACGGTGAATTTCTTCACTGTGACCCATAAAATTCGCAATATCATAAATTTGGCTTTCTTCAACACGATTGGATGCACATGTTGTAGCTATGTGCTTTCGTAGACGAGTACCCCTCAATCTCTCAGGAAACTGAGCTCCACATTCCGTGGAGAATTCCCGAAGCAATGCACAAGCCTTGAGATGTCTAAAGCGACCTTTGTCGTATCCAGGCAATGCAAAAACAAATGGATTTTGAGCAGCGACTTTTGCATTCTGTCGGTATTTCAACAATAACGAAATACTTTCCTGCATTTCGAGAGTCAAAATGACCGGAACAGTACGATTTAATTTACCAGTAATTTCCAATCTGGTGTATTTTTCTACGATCTTCCGTTCCTCGACTGACAGAGACTTATACAACTCAGGGTTCATTTTCTCATCCATTTTTTGTGTAGCCATTACATCTGCCAGAGTGATTCGCTCAGTCTCACCTGCTCGTCTACGATTAAAAATCTGCACCATTAAAAGTGTTGTTTGGCCAACAGTTAACCACGCTTCATATGAAAATGATGTGCATATCTGATCATAAGCAACATTCCATTTATTATGAATATATTGCCACAACTTCTGTATGTCCTCAGTTGTAGGCAGGAGTTTCTTCTGTAGTCTGTTCGTATTGATCTGATTTTCCAGAGCGGTTTTACTAACGCGTACATGAAATTCTACGTCATGAACTTTCAGAAAATCTTTTACTTGTTTTTTCTTTTCTGTATTGCCCCTCTTGATACAATCGACAATAAGATAATTCGCCACTTTTTTCAAATAAGTTCCTGCTGTGGTAGCATTCGATGGCGTGGCGTATTTCCCTGTATCTTCATTAAAACCACCTATGCATTTTATTGATTCTATCAGGTCATCATACTGCTGTGGGTCAAAAATGGACGCAAAATCTATCAGTTCTGAATTCTTCGCTTTCATATTGTAAAATACTCGACCAAGAAGCCTCAGCCGCGCTCTTATCAAATCATGTTGATTTTGTTTTGGGTATTTAGCACTGATATAACTGCCAAACTTGACCCAAAGAGGATCATACCGCATCAAACGTACTACTGAGTCTTCCCTCATTACAGGGAGAATCACTTCTCGAAATATCCTACTGGCTGCTGGATGCACCCTACCGGCGACTCTTTTGCTCAGTATTACGTTGGAGCGACTGTTTTTACTGGAGACTCCCACACATATTTTTCGATGATTGCGGAAACTCTTTGCAGAGAATTTTCCAAGGCATTTGTGACATGTGCTAAAACTTGTAGCTGGCTTAGCACGGCTACTGTGAGGTCGGCGGACAACGAGGCGTCTTCCATCATTATCTTCAGAAGTATTCCATTTATTGTCACCTCTTTTGCGTAATTTTTCAATAAGATTTTTACGTTGTGGATCTTTCTTTGGTAGGATAGCAAACTCCTTGACATCTTCCTCATTAGAATGTACTTGCTCTAAATGACGACTAATTACTGACTGAAATTTCGCACAATAAAAACAAAAATTTTTCTTTCTCCTTCCACAATCTGAATTTTCTACAACCATATGGATATCATCACGGGCACCGCCTGGAATTGAATCCTCGATGTTGTTTGTTTCATTCAAAGCTGGATCTATAGACGTATCCACTGATCTATTTATGCTGTTGCCTACAGATTCAGGTCGCGATTTTTTCAATTTTTTTCTTTCTCGTAAACTCGGTCCCGATTCAGTTTCCCCTTCAGAATCTGATGAACTTTCTTCATCTTGTATATTGTAATCTTTGTCCTTGACTGAATCATCGTCATCCGCAGAATTGTCACTCACTAGAAGTAAATAAAATTAATGTAACTAAATCTGTCATTTGTGTATAGAAGGAATTAAATAGGTTTTTTTTTGACTGTTCCAGTTTTAAATCTTGAGGATATTTTTTTCAAAAATTGAACGTCTTGTAAACTATAAAATATAAAATATTAAACTAGGCAATTAAATTTTTCAAATATTTTTCGGCAGTTTATTTCTTTCTTTATTTCTTTCATCACTTTCTTTATTGAGTTTTCGCTAGGAGTTACGTTGAATAAGAAAAACTTTTTGAAAAACTACTTTAAGAGTAAAATTTGTTGATATTTTCCGAAAAATTGAGTTCATTATGCATGCATTTTCCATGAAAAACTGGGTAATTAAAAGTTCACCTATAATTACAGGTTTCACACATTTTTTATGTTTATTCGTTTCGTTGTCGTATAGTTGAAGAAATATTCTGACTACCAATATTTTAATTCTATTGCTTTGACATTTTCAGTTGTGAGAATGAGAGTAAACAAAATTTCATTTTGACGGAAAGTCCTTTGGTGCTAGCCAGTTGCTAATGCTTATTTATCACAAATTTAATCACATACAAATTAGAAGAAGAATATAGTTTGATCCATTCCTGAATCTTATTTTCGAAAAATATTTCGACATTTGCAGGATATATTTAAAAAAATGATCTATCTTATTTCTCTAGAATAACTAACTGATTACTCTAAGATATTATTTCAAAAGTTGATTCAGTCATTAATTACTAATTACTCTAGGAATTATTCTAAGATAGTTAATTCATAGGCACTTTGTTGTAGAATTCATTCTGCTCTACCCCAATAATCACTTTATCATTCCAGTGTTTTTTGATTCATTTTGAAAAAATCTATTTTTTTTAATCAATGAAATTTTGTTTGCTTCTTGCTTTTGTTATTGTTGAATTATTGGAAACACTATAAAATAAAAAAAATTAAAATCTTACATATTATGAATTTGACAACTAAAGAAAAAATTGTGAAAGAATGAAGAATTCAAATAGTACTCGTAGATTGCAGATTATTCCATCCAATGCATAATCGCATACAGTAAACAATTTTTTTTATGTTGCGACGTCTTGATAGAAATTTCTTCACTTCGCAATACTTTGTCCCTATTTGCTCGGTTTACAATAAATTTTTGTAGATAATTTTCATGAAAAAATATTACTGTATATTAAATTCTATTATAAAATAGAAATTTATTCAATTTACTCTTGAAATTAGTTTTGATAGAAAGTATTTAAATTGAAAAATTCCAGGAAATACGTAATAAAAATGGAAATAATCGAGCAAACCTTGTTCTAAAAGATTTTTCCCAGGATTCCTATTCGACTTCGGAAATTGAACAAGTGTGAATATATAAAAGTGCTCATGTTTGGTATAAAAAAAAAAAATTCTCACCTGTAGGAATAGGTATATTGTTCTCATAACTTCCTTCTGTTGTATGTACTTCATCTTCTTCAACTAGAAAGCTCAAATCCATTTGCGATTGAAATGAATCTTCATATGCACACCTGGCAAGCTCAGGAATTCTTTGATTCCCTTCTGAGAACGATTCGTTTGGTTCATTGAGTGCTTCAAGCTCACTAATTGTCGAAGCAGTGCCATCGGAATCTTCATCACTTTCAATGATTTTCTTTGTACCCATATTACCGATATTTAACAACTCGGAACGTTCATCAGGCATTCCTACTTCTGATTCGATTTCACGTTTATCTGTTGATGGGGAGATTCTTTCCTTATTCACTTGTGTGAATCTGATAATTTTCACTGGTCTGGTAGTGAGAATATCTTCAATTATAGAAGGTTTTTGCTTATCCTTTTCATTATTATCTTTGTTATTATTTTTTGTAATGGAAGATGAGGATTTATTGTCTTCGGGAAGTGGAAGACTCGATAAATCAGTGATTTTCCAATTATCACATAAGCTAGTATTATTATCACATGATTTTTTTTCTGGACAAAGAATCTTAGAATCACTAATGAGAGAAATGTCTTTCATGTGTTCTTCTTCGGTTCTCAAACCCAAAATTTGTGATTTTAGTTCTGTATCAAGATCGTCCACTAAAAAATATGGTATTGCACTTTCTACAATATCTACCATAAGAGCTGATATTTCGTTCCTTTCATTCTGAGATTCTTCGTCATTAGGTCTATTCATTTCCTGACAACTTCCATTTGTCCCTTCGATGTTGATCTTTCGCAGATTAACTTCGTGAAGAGACACATTTACAGCTATCGAAGTGTCTGAGACAGTTGACTTTGTCATATTTTGCAGATCACTGCCGTTGTTCACATGTTCTGCCTCACGGTTCCAATTTTTATTATTGGGCGGATCTGAAAAACCGCATTCCATGTTAAATATGTCAAAAATGTTCTTCATTTATTACTTAGTCGCTGATCAAAAATGACGAAATGAGCCAAAAAACTACCGAGAACCGAGAGTTTTATGAACAGAGAAATGCAAAAATACAATCATATTGATTGAAAAAATGAACAATTAATGAACAATTAATGAACAATTAGTGTAGATGGGAAAATTAACACTCAAATAACGGATAGCTATGTATGATCGATAAAAAAGTCACTAATCAAATAACTCAGAAGAAACAAATTGGAAAGATAAAAGAAAATAGCGAACCATTAAAAATGATAAATCTTCAACGAAAAAATGGTAACGGAAAGAGTTAAAAAAAGAATTCAGTTTTTCAACCATTCAATTAAATTTTTTATCAAGTTCTTTACGGCTTCTTTTCTTTTTCTATTTGCCATGCATATATAATATGTTGCCATATATTTATATACATATATCTATCATATCGTAAGAAGAAAATATATATAAAAGCCAAAAAAATTTACCTCCAGCAGTTTCTTCATTGCTGGAAGACACAATTCGTGTTTTTAAATCTGACGAGTCCAATAGGTGTGTTTCAATTTTTTTATCAAGGATAATATCAGAAACTTCACGCAATTTCTCAGTTCTCGTATCATTATTCAAGGCAATCGATTCTCCCTCCTTTTTATCAGACGATAGAAGTTCCAAAGTATTAACATTCAGTGATTCATCAATTCCACTATTTGAATCACTACGTAGTGGAGGTTGGGTAGGGGAGGAAGTTGTGACTGGTTCCGGTGATTCGTCGGCGTTTACAAAAGCATCTGTGATAGCTGCAAATAGATAAACGTATGTATTCAAGATTGCAACGCACGTAATTCATTTCGATAATTGTTGAAGAAAGTTTACATTTGAAAGAAAGGTATCAATTTGAATTAGAGTACGATTACCTGTTGATTTTTCATTAGCATGATTTGCAATTGCAAAAGTTTCTTCTCGGGCATTTTGACCCCTTCGTTTCAGTATGTTTTGATGTTCGTATTCACTTTCTTCAAACTTCTGGCTTGTATCACGTTCGAAATGGATATTTTGAATACAGGGCATAGGATTCATTGCAATAATAATATCTGAATGTTGGGCAATCGCAGGTGGATCACTGACCGTGGACTCCAATGAAACTGTCCTTAGTATATGGCTAGGATGCATATGAAATGGTCCATCGGATGAATGGAGACTGGTTCCATTTGAAACAATAATTAAACTTTGCTCTTCATCAAAGAGACTATGTTCCTCTGTCTCTTGTTTCCTTGCCCTCGCATGATCGGTATCCGATATAAAGCAGCGAATGGGATTAATGGTATCTGATGACACTTCTGTGACTGGATCCTTAAAAATTGATTCATTGTCAATTTCTTCTTCTTGATCCGGTTTTGTTCGCTGTTCATCCCCAATGTCGGCAACCTTCTGGCTTGAACTCAGGTCAGACTGGATCTGTTGACTGGGAGCATTGCAAAATGCTTCTGCGACTGGATCCTTGACGATTTTTTCACTCTGATTTACTTGTGTTCGTGCAGGTTTTTTTTTGTCCCGAATTTTGGTAACCTCACTTGAATCCAATTGCGAATGAATATGCTCGGTGCAGCGTACAGGTGTCACATTGATCTTTTTGTCTGGATGGTCACTAAAGAAACCTAGTCTAGCCTTTCCCATTTCCCTTTTGCCATGAGCATTTTCCTGCTCAGCCCTAGTACCAGTCAAAATGTTCAAATTACTAAAAGCAGATTCTGCTTCTACCTCAGCATGAGGTGAAATGAAACCTGCTATATCTCTGGCACTGCAAGCGTCATTTATTTGATTATTCACAATCTCTGGATTCAAGATTACCGCTGGCAGTTTGTCATTCAAATACTCAGCAATTCCATGAAGGTGTGCACCATCGTCTAGATAATGAAAAATAGATTCTCAGACTAAATAATTTGATGTCACCGAAGTGAGCAATATATATAATATATGAATGCATCGAAGCAACGGTAATTTTAATCAAAAGCGTTCAAGTAAACGTTTACTTACCATAAAATACTTCCAAACGTCCTAGTTTTTTCTTAGACTCAATACATTTACATATTCTGGCTTTTGAAATTGTCAATTTCTTGGTTTCAAAAACCAAGAACTTGTTGTGATATTTTTTATCCTTAGCTTTTATTAAAGCGAACATTTTGCCTTGAACATAAGCTTTAAATCATCTTCTCATGGTTCGAATTCACACAAATCACAAAAATGCAGCATACCATTTAACAATCCTTTTTAGTTATTCTAGTGAGGTGCGACAAGTGACCGTAACGGTAGATCGGTTTTAGGTTAGTTTAATGCTTTTTATGGCGGGAAAAAACCATAGAAACTATGCTCCAATATACTGAATTCTTTGGTAACATAACGAAATTGATGATTTTTGTTCAACAGTCGATCGTTATTGTTTAGAGAAATTCATGTGGTAATATCACGAGGCAACTATTGACGGAAGTATTAACGAAACTTTCAACGATAATAATTTCTCGTTTTTCCCATAAACATTTTTCAATTCAATTTCTATATTAGAGGCAAATTTGTCAGAAACTCTGATAGATTTTGATGAAAATCTCATTATTTTATTGTCGTTTTCATTGAAAATTGGAAAAAAGCTCTTGTATTTTTTTCGAAATTTTTTCCAGGGACAATTCCAATGATTTTAGTGGAAATTATTAAAATCAGACAGAGAAGTCGATAAAAATTAATACAATTGTCTGGTGAATTTCTATCAAATTTCTTCAAGTGTGATATTGAGTAATTTTTTGAAAAAAATAATTTACAGTAAAAACTCCTTAAGAGATACAGTAGCGGGGTCTGGATTCTTGGAAAATACTTTATCTCTCCGACTCTGAGAGAGTGAGAGCGTCAAGAATGGAAAGAGATGCATGTACCTGTGATGGTGGGGGGATGAACCAATGAACGGCTCCGGGTAGTGCGGCACTGGTAACCGAGGGAGAGAGCGAGTGAGAGCGGGAGATATTAGACGGAGAATGCATTGGGAAGGAAATGTCAGAGTGGGGGAACGATTCTCCTCAGTCGACGGGGCTTTCATACGCTAGCGAGTCATCTCTTAAGGAGTTTTTACTGTACACAACAAAATAGAATCCCTAAAAACGATCGACTTTTGAATACTTTGGTGATATTAAATTTGAAGATATTCAGGAAAAAAAATAATTTCCGATTTTTATGTCGTTGAAAAGATGTGCTAATGAAACTAGCAATTTGGCTTAGAGAAAATTTTTTAGGATTCATATCTTACAAGACTATGATTTTTTGCGTAAACGGTTTTTATAGGAACTACTTTATTTGACCATACGGGTTTTCACGATCGACTATTCAATAGAAATCGCGTTTTCTTATCATGTCACCAATTTATGTAAATGCCAATGTATACAACTGCATAATCATCAGCCAATTTTTGAATCATGAGAATATTTTTATCATTCGTTTCCCTGTGAAAATATTTATTTCAAGAAATTTATAGTTTAATACTGTTCCATAGAATCCAATGAAAGACAAAAACACAGAAATGCTATATTGGCGATTATGGAGACAGGTCACCAATATGAACAAATGCCGTTATATGTATACTTATGACTGTCATATTTTTTCCTCGGAATGGAAGCATTGAAATAATTAAATTTCAAGTATCTAGTTTTTGTTTATGAAAATGACTAATTTAAGGCTCAGGAGGGCAATCGTATGTTTCCAAATCTTTTCTGTATGTATGTCTGGATATACATCTGTTTGTGACCAAACCAGTTTTCTTACAATAACTCTGAAAATAATTATCCATATGAATTGGATTTACACTAGAAATCATCGTTTTGATTGTAGACAGACCGAGTCCGAAACCCGAGTTCATCACCTTATTACTTGTCAAGTTATTTAAAAAATTGATATGGAAGGGGTACAAGAGTCACAGGGTTCAGATGCTAACAGTCAGAGTTATTACAATTATCGGGATGGGATGAATTAAATCCAAAATATGTATGTTGATGGAATATCTCTGTTCAATCCATTTTTAAATCACACCTTTCGTTCGATAACGTTAACGTACTTTTTTTTACCTCTTAATAATAGTGACCACGAAAATCTTTCTCAAGGGAATCGAATGTTGATTGAGGTAGGTAAAAATGTTCAGAGATAAAGTTATTGTGTATCATAAGTAATTTTTTTCTTTACATAGAATTTAATTATCGCATGTATTGTAAGTATATCCCCTCTAATCTTCAATTAGATTAACCTTATATCGATGTTATATGGCAGTTTCATAGTCATATTTAAACAACAGCATATATTACTATGTCCCGCAGTCTGCATAGATTAAATATTTTATCCAAAAAATATATGTGGTGAAAAATTTGACGGAATATTCGTGATTTTACAAACATTAGACGAAGCTATAAATTGAATAATGTTTCAACCTAATATTTCTAGCTTAGATACAAAAAATTCCAAGTGTTTATGTGAAATAAAAGACGTTTATAAGATGGCGTATGCAATCTTCTTCTGAACATGCCACCACTCTCTGTGCTATGGTTCAGTCAGCATAACTTTTAACAGCAAACGAAGGAGTGGGAGTAACGCTATTATACGCAAAATTGAAGTGGTGGGGGTAGCATCAGTATACCTGAGATGATTATATCGTAAGTAAAGAATAAACTATTTCCTATGAATATTGATAAATTTGTTCATTCTTTCAGGAAGGTACATCATTCACGGTGAGTGCTTTTCTTGAGTACGAATATCATTTTGATCACTTCCACCCTTCTATACTATCCTATCTATAGTATAGTTCTATACTATTTTACTATACATGCAAGCAAAAACACACATTGCAGAATCATCGAGAAACATAATCTAGTAAAGTGTCAATTATTATGTATTTGCCGCGCACTGTGTGAATTTGTGATAGAAGCTTATTCATTCAGAGCCAATGACTGTCGAAATTTTTAAAATTTTTGTTATAACATTCATCAAGCACGGTCTTTCAAGAGTATTTCGCCTCCACGTTGTCTTTACTAGAAAGTACATGTCTTTCGGACAGACCTCAGGACCCTCGAGTATTGCCTCGGATTACGTATTCCATGATCCGTTGACATGGTACTTCACTGTATGGTACGTCTCCATAAGTGAGTTTTTCCCCCATATTAGAATTCCGTAGCTCCAAACATCTGAATGAGTGTCAAATGTATCCGAGAAGAAACTTTCCGGTGCCATTCATGTAATTAGTTATGGTCTAAGTGCAGTAGTTCTTGTCATCATTCAAATATCTACTCATACCGAAATCCGAGATTCTGAGTGCCAAGTTTTTTGCAAGCAAACAATTACGTGCAGCCAAATCCCGATAGACAATTCTTTCATTTGCCAGA
>JAPYZN010002932.1:0-25487 GCA_030522865.1 Psyttalia lounsburyi | reverse complement strand
CTGCCAAAATTCGCTTTGAGGGGAGGTTTGAGGGCAAAGTGGTTTTTTTGTGTGCGGCGTGCGGAAAAGTCAAGATCGTGTGTAAAGTGAAATTCGAGTCCGTAAAGCGAAGCTTTACGCATGACTTTCACTTTACGCACGATATCCGACTTTTACGCACACTGTGCGGAAAAGTACCACTTTACGCACGAAAAACGGTACCGAAAAGTGAACTTTTTGGGCAGGTATTGCAAAAATTCCCTTATATAATAATTTATTTGGGAACATTCACTGGCGATTTTTGTTTCGCCGAAATTTTTTTGAGTGTCCGTAACTACTACCGAAGTTTTTCTCAGTTTTTCATTATCCCTTTTATTAGCTTTTTCATTCCAAATTAGTTAGACTCTTCTAGTTATTGGAAATTTTCTTAGGTCGTCTACCCCAATCTTTCATTATTTGCATTTGCAAATAAAAATTTAGTTTGAATTCGATTTTGAAGGATTTTGATGTTCAAATTAACCGGCTGAAATTTGAGAAATTGTATATTTTTTCAATTTTGCGTAGCGAAAAAAATTAGTTCTCCTCGAAATAATGTCCTTTAACTAAAAATCAACAGATCCGGAGGCCTCCCAGAGAACTTGAAAGGCAGCTACACAAAGGAACATATCCAGAATATGGTAGATGCGTTATCGAGAAACAACATTTCCCAGACAGTAACTTTCCCCGTCAGAGCTGGTCTAGCGGCGAATGACATTGTCGTCATGCAAGACCTCATCGAGAAGACCAAGAGTTACAGACCAACTCTCTCAGTTTGGTCTGCTACTGAGGATTTCGTGAATGCCCAGAACGTCTCGAGGTTGATTAAAACAGTTGGGATTGAGAAGACTTACGTGGACGTTCCAAAAGCCGTCTGGGAGGATTTGACACTTGGTTCTTCAGCAGCATCTGTACTAGTGTCTGTCACTCTGTTGACAGTTGGAGTCTTCATTTCCACTTTTGGATTCTCCAATTTCATTTGAAATTTCATTGCGGAGATTGGCGTCAAGATTTCTATTTGAATCGGCATAAATCCAAATCATGTCAACAATATTCTCGACGCATAAGCATTTTGAAGTTTTTTTTTTGCAATAAGATGATTCGCTCCAGGTGGCTTAAGATATTTTTTTGTTGAACGCAAGCAGATGAAGAAATAGCTAATAAATCACGTGCATTTGTCCTTGTCGAATGTTGGGGTATCTAAATAAGAATATACTGTGAATGTAATGTAATTAATCCTTAAGTTTTTTTTTGTAATAAAAGGATCGTCTCGAAAGAATGAAGATTTTTGAATTTGTTTTAGAATTTCAATAGCAATCCGCTAAAATTTCAGTTTAATTCTGGTTTTATCATTAATAGATGGCTATTTTTTTTTAGAATTTAATGTTGATGGATTTCTCCAAAAGCCATCTCAAGAAGTCTTCTCCAAAGTCGTCTCAAAGTAAGTACAAACTCCGCCGATTAAAGCACTAACGAGTAATTTTTTTAGAATAACTTATCAATTTGTTAAAATATAATTTCCATTTGATACCAAATAATATTAATAATATTTTTCATTCAATATTTGAATTATTATTTATGTTATTTTTTAAATTAATAATATTCTCTATTTTCGTAAAAATTCTAATGGAAAACAGAAAAAAGGAAAAGTAGTAAAATAACAATTTGGATTGCAATTGTTTCTTGCCCCTAGGCTATATTTCTGTCTTCAGTATAAAGAAGGTAATAAGTGTCTGTTCGACAAGAAAATCCGGTAAGTGGTATTAAATTAAAAGTTCGACTGCGAAGTTGTCTTCGCAAAAAGTTAATAATTTTTTGATGCTGCAAAATTAATCGATTTCTATTATTCTCTAAGACGTATATGATTGAAATATTTTCTAGAGGACATTACACGCTTAAACTTTTCAAATTATTTTTTTCTCTTCGAGCAAAATACGTGTCGATTCGATAAGCATAATCGGTAAGTGTCGTCAATAGGTGTATTCAATGTCCTTCAGACCCTCACTATGATATGAGCCGCCAATTTACTTTTTGTCGGTTGTTTATGTGACAATGTTAAACGGCAGTCATTTCGTGTCATTTTTGTTCGAGGATTCAACGACGTCAAATATTAACAAACTCTTTAATCTAATTTACGGCCATGACATCGCGTGCGATCTTACCTTTTCTACTCGTCGGCCGCCTCTATTGTAAGTTGCAAACTATTTGAGAGGCTGATTTTCTTGTTAAATTCATGTTTTTGTGTAAACAAATGAGAAATTACTCAGAAAGAGTTGATGAGGCGATCGTGTTCTCAATTCAATAAGTTCGAAATCAAATTGGCAAAACTTCTAGTAAAACTAAATAATTTTTACACTAGTGACCGTCTATTAAAGTCAACTGTTGTCCAATCAACAACTTCTGCGAAGTAAATCTCTCGTTATTTAGTTATCCAAGAGACTTGTCAGGCTTTCTACGCCGAGGACAAAAAGTATTTTTGCCAAGTATTCTTTTATATGAAACAACTGTTTGATTTTTCGAAATCCGATTCCCTTGAAGAAGTCATTTTCAGGTGACTCCGATTAGGTTTCAATTATGGCAATTACTTCGCTCCAGAGGATCATTATATTGTATATACTTCGCACGAACTTCGTTTATAATTAACAATTTATAGAAATTTCATATTTTCTTTCTTCTTCAATTTTTAACTTTTAGAAATAATTGAGAAGGTTCATTGAAAGTCATGATTGAAACAATTGCCTGAATGATACTCGTTTAGAGTATAAATACCTGTTTAAAAAAGTACATAGTTCTCTTGAGTTAATGAATATTTGGCAGAGATAATTTTTTTCCATATATACAATGAAAAAAAATTTGTTGGATTCTGAAATTCACTAAAAATTTTAAACACAGTGAGAAAAAAATGCTTTTGCCTAGTAATTAATCGTACTTAGTACAAGAAACTATTCGCGAATAAAATAAAAATATTTAGAAACCTTTACTTGTGGCCAATTGACTTACTTCGCAAAGAATTTTTTTCTCAGAAAGTACAAAAAAAAATCATGAGAATTTCGTGTTCAATTTTCGGGATCATTGCTATAATAATCCTTGAAATTAATCTAAACAATTATTTTCTCTCTTTTGCTCATATACCCACTGAGAACAAATAATAATTCTACCGAACATTTGTTTAGCACAACCAAATGCCCATAATTCCGATTGATTGTCAAAACTCTATTTTTTTCTGAGTATACTGTTTATAAAATTAATTAATAATTATCACGTGATGAACATCCGCAGGTGCGAGCACGGCCGGCCTATTTCCCGATCCAAAGGATTTTTTCGCGGACAGAATCCAGGGAAATTTAACGAAAATCAAGTGGGAACACGAGACTAACGATCGCGAAGAACTTGACGCAGTACTCAATAATCGTAAGTCAATGGTGACTAGTCTGGGTAATAAAACGGGAGAATTGATGAGACTATGATGAAAGGAATGGAAATAGAACTAACGCATTGATATTTTCTTCCAACACTTGTCTTTCCATTCATTGCAATTGATGCAGTAGAATTTATCAACCAATTAATTTATTTTCATTGGAACAGATTGAGTCAATGAATCGCTGAAGTCTATCAAATGGGTAACTTTTTCAATTTCCCATGCGGATTTGAGTCTCAAATTGATACTAATTGATCGGTAAAATTGGAAATCGATTCGAGTAAAGTTTGTCGGGCCAATTCACAGCTACAAAAATGATTTTCCCAATAATTTCCCTGTTTTCCTTATTTTTGAAGATATTCCTTGAAAACTGGGCGAAGAATTGAGTGACAAGTATTTTACCTCTTCCACTGGCTTCTGGAAATTTTCCTGAAACTGTTGTTTAATTAAAATTTCTAACGAACTTATTATTGGAATATGGGAAAAATCAAGTGAATAATTTGGACGACTCCACTTAATATTTACTTGAAAATACACTTTTTGGTACTCAGTCTGACGATTGTGTTTCTAATCCTCGGCTTCGCCTTGGACTACAAACTCACAATCGCCAGAAAAGTGCTTCACGGCCTCAGTGACAAAATATACTATTTTATCACGCTGTGTCGGAAAAGTACTTTTTCGACACATTGAGATGAAAAATATTGTTCGTAACTCGTGAAAAAAGTAGTTTTTGACTCGTGGGATTATATCACTCACCTTCGGCTCGTGATATAAGCCTCCCACTCGCCCCACTCCCACTCGCAAAAACCATTTTTTTTTCACTTGTTACGAAATATACTATTTTTGCGAGTGGGAGGTTTATATCACGAGTCAAAAACCACTTTTTTTTCACTTGTTACGAAAACTATTTCATCACGCTGTGTCGAAAAGGGACTTTTCAGTCACTCGACGCGAAGCGGAAATATATCCGAAGCGGATATATTTCGTAACAAGTGAAAAAAAATGGTTTTTGGCGAGTGGGAGGTTTATATCCCGAGCCGAAGGCGAGTTATTATTTAGCACGAGGAAGGGACGACTGTTCACCAAGAAAGTGGTTAAAAGACTAAACTATAATAAAAATGAGAGACCCTGACTGACAAACTCAAGGAAAAATTTATAACACTAGAGGACAGAACGTTCTTTCAAATGTGCACACACGTCTCGGATTAAACCGCTCTCGATTTTGTAGTACAACCGCTGATAAATGAGTCCTTTCCCAGAAATCCTTTTTCCCCAATGTCGTAAATATTTAAAGAGCAGTTTTTGGAAAGCTGTGAAGATATTCTCGTATATTCCAACAATTATGACCACAAAAACTCATAGTTTTACCTGCAATTAACTGTTAAAACTATTTGCAATGTCAAATCAATTTTCTGCCTGTATTGTGATTTTTCTCGCGGTGGAGAAGCGTTAGGAAACGAATGGTAACAACTCGAAAGGGATACGAATGAAAGATTTTTTTTAAAAATATTTGCACGTTAATAAATGTTTTTAGGGAACACAATGATGATTGAGGCTGATGTTTCACTGGGCCAAATAAATGGGAAGCCTGAAGATACTGTTCCAATTATGGCACATCCACCAGACACAACAAGTGATTTATCACTGGCGGATTTTTTGGACCAAACTCTAGCAAATCCCACCCACGGTATCAAACTGGACTTCAAGACTATCGAGGCATTCAAAGCGAGTGTTCCAATTCTGAAAGAGTATCGTGACAAAGTTTGTAGAACTACTATTGTTGTTAACACACTTAAAAATTAACTGTTCATGTTCCAGTTTAAGCCAGTAGAAACCTTCCGTGTTTTTAAGGAGACTCAGATACTCATTTTTTTCATAATTTGTCAAATCCACTCAGTAACGAAATTTCTATTATTATTTGTTTTATCATAATGAGTCTATTAGTCGTCGCAAAAAATTGCTGATATGAATAAACGAAAACATCTAGTGAATCAATTTAATAAATCTGCGAGAAAATTCTACAGGATTTCTTGTTAATTTTATCTGGTTGACGTTTTTTGATTTATTTTTTAAGTGGAAAGTGGCAGAATAAAAGAGAATGAGGAAATTTATTTTTGAGGAATTACTGTACCAAATGTTCTTATCGAAAAAATGGTAAAGAAGCAAGTACAATTATTCAATAGAATCGGTGGAAAAATAATAAAATTTTTGCTAGAAATTTAACAGAAATTTCAATAGATAAGGCGAGACTAGACGAGACTAGACTACAATCAATGGATTCAATAGAATTTTCTGTCGAATTCCGCACGATTTTTCGATTAAATTGATTTGTGTATATTTAGTGTAATTCTCATGTCTCATTTACTCTAGTTTTGACTGATTAAATGTATGCAGATGGTGGTGCCGGTGATGCTCAATGCAGATATCCTACTGGGCCCATTCGCGGAGGACATGAAAGCAGTAGATGCAGATGAATTTCTGCAGGGTGTCAAAGAAAACTTTCCGGAGAGCACTCTCTCGATCGGATGGAAGACAGAGTTAATATAATTTATTTAACATGTCGAGCATCATCCCTTTGATAATGTTTTTATTTATTGATGCCCTTTCATTATTTTGTTCTCCTTACTCATGCCATTATCTGAAGTAATCACCTTTTTTTATAATCCTCGCTTTCGACTTGGATGATAATAAAATATTTCCTCCTCGAGGAGGTAATCACTCGTGAAATCCCATGGAATCTCCTGAAATTTTAGGGAGAAATTTGTGAAAATGTGAGCACAAATTCATGAGTTTTATGCGAAGCCTTTTGAATTATCATTCTAAAGTAATCGAAAAGCGAGAGATTATCCCCTCATCTCTCAATCAATCAATCAATCTATTTTATTGATTTTTATCTTCAATAATGCACGAAAAAACTATCGACAATCAACAGGTATGGAATCACGTCGGGACAGTACACAGGAAGTTACAAGAAAGAACACATCCAGGAAATGATAGACACACTAAAAAGAAACAACGTCACTCAACCCATCACGTACCCAGTGAGAGCAGCTCTTGCAGCGGCTGACATAGCCGTTATGAAAGACCTCATGAAGAGGACTGAGGCTCATCATCCGACTCTCACGGTCTGGTCTCCACTCGGGGACTTCGTGAATCGCCAGAAATTATCAACACTGATTAAAGATATTGGGGTTGATAAAACTTACGTAGATGTGCCGCGAATAATCGCTCGGGATTTGTCTCTCGGCTCCTCCCAATCAGGATTTTCCTTCTCTGATTTATTTATATCGCCCCTCAAGTGGTTTCTTAACATACTTCCTTTCTAATTTCATCTGAAATTCGAATACCGCAGGGGGAGGGTTGGTTTTCTTCCGCTAAAGTGACAACAAAAGCTCCAACATTGTGCCCAGCAAACAGTACGTCGACTAATTGTCGACAAATTGTCGATATCCTGTTAAATAACAAAAATTCGTTGAAGAAAAAAAAAACTGGTCACGACTCGGAACTTCAAGTTTAACTGCGTAACGGGATTGACGGATTATTTTTAAAAATGTTACTTCCGAGTTTGACAGTAGAATAAATTAACAATTTTTCGGGTCCATCAATTAATGAACTACTGAGTCTACGCGTAATACTGCATATATTTTTATTAAAAATTCATATTAATTTTCTGACTTTGATTCATTCTTGCGTTCCAATTGACGTTTTTATGAATTTGGAAAATTTTGTGATTGTAATTGCATATAACTATTGGGGTATTATGGTTTTATGATTACAACTGTTCCATTTGCCATCGATAATTATACAAGTTATAACGAAGGTTCGTTGAAGAAGGTAATAATAGGTCAGGCCTGAACTTCAAGTTTAACCACGTAAAGGGACTGAAGGGAGCTGAGGCATTGAAGGCAGTGCAGGCATTGAAGACATTGAAGGGATGTGATGCGTTATTCTGCCGGACGATGATAGGACAGCTATTGGAGGCTTGCCGGGCTCGAATACACTCAGCGTACCCTGACATGGACCGTCTGGAATACCTGGAGGTAATTTTTCAACGGGAAAAATCCACTCGTGGATTTCCCAGTCTGCTCCCTAAATATTGTCATTTTATTTATTATTATGGAATATCTGCACTGACAAAAAATATAATTTTTACGGTCAAATATTCTTTGCGCCAGAAGTTAGAGCTCAATTTTATGTATTACTTTCGGTCATTTGGTTGCATGGAAACATTTAATGGATAGAGTTATGTGTCTTTTTCAAGGGGAGATAATTTTTATTTTGTTTTACGTGGATATGGCTGAATTTTTTTTATTAGGAATTTTTTGCATATCCAATTTGGAGAAAATTCTACGATTTTTGCAGAAATTTTGAGAATAAGTTTTTTAAAAATAATCTTAGATTTTGTTGAAAAACCGGAAAAACGAAGCCCTTGCATATTTCAGAGAATAAATTCAAAATTTCTGAAGAATTCTCAAGTCTTCCAAAAGTTATAAAACCTTTGAAGAATTGTAAGGATTATACGAATTTCTAAAACATGCAAAAGAGGATTTTGCCTTTTTGCTCAATTGGAAAAAATCTCAGCTGTCTTTAACAATTTGACCAGATACATAATTTCCCATAAAAATTTAAAACAATGGTCAGATGTTCTGCAAATTATTGACACATTTTCTTTAACAAATCGAAAAAAAATCGGGGATTACAAAAAAAATCTGAATAATTTAGGAATTTTCTAAAATTTTGTGATAAGTCCATTTATTTTAAATCCACTTATAATTTTAGTCTTTTTTGTTAGGAAAACAAATGATTAATTTGCGGAAAGCTTACCTTCGGGAGTGGGCATTTCTTGGGGAATATTTCTTTTGGTATACCTGCTGCAATAATGTCTGTACCAACTATATCATCTTCGAAGGCCTCGCACAATGGTTCCTCAATATTCACCAATTCTTGGCCAGCTATGCCGAGCACAATTCGCAGCTAAAAATTATAGGAGGTTTTTTCCCGTTTAACGTATATTTTGTTCTATTTCCAATCATGATTCATTTTAACTATACAAATAATTATTGGAAGGAGGATATTTTGAAAAAATTAAGAATATTACTACGAGGTCAGGAGGAAGATCTTTCTTAACCGGTACTTTCAAAGTTATTCTGTCAGTTAGCCCAGGAGTCAGGCTCGCTTCCCAAGGATCGAAGTATTCATTATCCTCAGTCCTGGTAGAAGCCTCTTCAATGATAATTTCTATTGTTGGCTGTAAGAAGATGATCGAAAATTATTGAAAGGACTTCTTTAAAACTGAAGTAGATACCGTTCTAAATCCAATTGTATTCCATTATTGGAATATTTTTTAAATCTCTAAAAGATATTTTTATCGCCCGATGACGCTCCATTCGAAAATCGAAAAAAGGTTCATTAATTTTTTATATTTAATATTTTTCAATGAGTGGTCACTGGTCAACAATTTGGTCAAATCACTCGTAGAAAAATTCTTATAAAATTAGTTTTTTAACAGCAAAATTCATCTCCTGAATAGAAAAAAATGGATGAAAAATTATTACGTCCCCGCGAACGGCCCCGAAAAACGTAATCACAAGAAACTGAGCTAGATAAATCGATAACATTTTGGGATCTATAAACTCCGGTAAATTGAAAGAAGCACTCAAGGGGGGAAATGTATGACTGCCATTGTACAATTTACAATTCCTCGTTTATATAGAGATCGTCAGAAATTCCTTATCTGTTTGCTATTCAATTATTTTTTATGTAATGTTGCAACTGATGCAATTAGATGTAGATCATTTGCGTGTGATAGATTTACTTACTGAAAATTAACAGGTGACACCGGAAGGTTACCATTGAAATTCCAATAATTATAATTCAACAATGAACTTGAATATCATGAGAAAACTGAGGATAATTTATACATAAGGAGAGTCGGAAACGGTTTGCATTTTCAGGGTAAATTATGGAAGGTGTTGGAAATAGATCAGTAAAAGAACAAATAATCTAGTCATAAAAATAAATTGTGTTTTCCAATGATTTTATAGAGGAATTATTTGCAGTGAATTTTCTGTGTAGGTTTCACTATTTTCTTCCTCAATAAAGAATCAAATGAAAAACATTAATTCGGAAAAAAATGTCTAGATTTTGTGGGCTTTATAGGTCGATATAAAATTTAATTCGACTAGAATTGGACACGCTCGTTTGCGCATTTCTCGGGTGTCCATCCAGATTGATTTCTTTATTCTATAATTCATCGGTTTTTTATGGAAAAATACATAAGATTAATTTTTTTTTACAGGAGATTAGAATTTTAAATTTTATTTTCAATCAGATTCGGATTTTGTGTCAGAGTTGGTTCATTTCTCATCGACATAGGCAAGTTTCTAAAATAATGTTTTGAACCGTTTTTACAGGTTTTCTGAAAATAGCAAATTTACCAAGAAAGGGGTGGAAAAATCGTTTTGGAAACTTGCTAGAACACTATATATGGATGGTAAATATATATATGGATGGTAATGCATCTTTAATAATTAAATTTTACCACAACGACATAAAGAAAAAAAAATATTAAAAAAACGCTTGTAAGATAATTCACCGTTCTATTCATTTTGCGAACGACTATCTGAAATATATCAACATATAATTGTACAACAAAGCCTAAACAATTGCATATCTCATGCCTATCGAACCTTTCATTTATTTTCGGTTATTTTTCTGGATATATTTATCAGAGAATATTCTCTCCAAAAAAATCGAATAAAATTTTATTTCTCTAAACAACTTACTCCATTAAAAAATTCCCCAGGAAAGTTCCTCGCTTCAAATTTTCCTTCAATTCTCCGGAATAAAAATAAAAAGAGAAGAACGTAAAATAAAAAAAAAAGGCAAAATTTGAAGAACAATTATTAAATAAATTGTTTAGATGACATGATTCCCCAGATAATCGATCAATCCATCTCCAAATGAAAAAAAAAAAAAAAAAAAACAAAAAAAAAAAAAAAAAAAAAAAACAACAACCACATTGTTTGTTTGGTTGTTTTTTTTTTTTGAGGTCAGGGCTCAAAAAAAAAACCCAAAATCCCACTTGCACCTTACATCCTCGTTTTGTTGACAATTTCGACCTTGTAAAGTGGCGGGGATGAGGCTCGTCTACCGCACGCATGCGCTTTTAGTTTCGCGTTCTCCTCACCGGCGAGTCGACGCACACTCACATCCACCACCCACTTTCCACCCGCTGTTCTTTTCCCATCCACCACCCACTTTCCACCCAGCGTCCTTTTCCCATCCACCACCCACTTTCCACCCGCCGCCCTCCCCCCCTCCCCCCCCCCCCCCCCCCCCCCCCCCCGGCCCCGTTAGCTATCCCCGCCCCCCGCCGAAATACAAATTTTCGTAATAATTTTTTGAGCCGGACTGACGGAGTGATTCTCAGGTGACTCCGATTATGTTTTAATTATGGCAATGACTTCGCTCTAGAAGATTAATCGGTAAATGTCTAGTATAGGTCCACCAACGACATCACCGATCCCCGAGACCCCTTGCGCGCCCCAAATTATGAGCGACAAACCTCCGTCTGTTAGAGGCGACTAAGTCTGGTGTTGTGGGATCAAGAGCATCAACTCACCTCACCCTCTCTGCGTGACCCAGGACCAACTGGGTGGACGTAGTGGCGTCTGGTGCCAAAGACAACACATGTTGACACAGGCTCACGCAAACGACCACACCGATGATGTCAAAAATGATTAACAATGATCTCTCCAACAGCACACGGAGAGAAAAATTCCATAAAAATTACGTGTCAGTTCCGTAATCTGCGAGTCAACACAATATTCCGTAAAAATTACGGAGCAGTGCCGTAACTTTTTACAGAGAAGTCCAGGAAAAAAGTCCAGGAAAAAGTACGAAAAGTTCTATAAAAAAGTACGTCACTGTTCCGGAATTTTTACGGAATATTGTTTTGACTCGCAGATTACGGAACTGACACTTAATTTTTATGGAATTTTTCTCTCCGTGCAGATTATAGGGGAGATTGCTAGCGCCAGGGAGAGGGGTGCTAGGGGAGAAATAATTTTTTTTATTGAGCGGGGACTTCTGCGCTCCTTCAACGACGAAGAGCCGGGGGAGGTTTTCCAGTAGTTTAAAAATTAATTTCTCCGCTTGTAATGAAGATTATGGAATGAAAGCTCTGGCATACTTTAAGTAATTAATAATGCGACGAATACAGTTGGTTTCATGTCTTAATTTTCGTTAGGGGGAGAGAAGTAATCTTTTTATTTAGCGATGTGGAGCCGCGTGAGCTCAGTCCGTAGCTCAAACAAAAAAGTCTTCCTCATAGTCGTTTGGATACTCATGCTGGCTTGCTAAGCCCTCCGATTCCCTCAGTTTAAGGGCTTTCTCCACTCCACGCCGTACTTCATCATCTACGGTCCCAGACGCGCCCTGAATTACTCACAGGTCTACTGAAGTCAGTGCTGTAATGGCTGACACGAGAGAATTTGTAATAAATAATGCACGATTGGTGATTTGAGTGGGTACTTTAATTACATTTATTCAGTGTTACTTTAACAATAATCCGTTTAACAGTAATCCGGAAAAATCCAGGACTCCACATCTCAATCTCGTGATGTCAATCACGTAATTTCTGTTTAGGAGACGATTCCTAATTCGCGATAACCGTCTCAGGCAAACTTTTGATTTTTAACATCTCTGGGTACCCCCTCTCCACGTAATTTTCATTTGTAACCGTGGCCCCACTCCTAAAAGCAAAAGAAAAAGTTATGTTGACTTTAGTACAGGTACTCCGTAGTCAGGATGTGACCTGCCGTACTCACAAATAGGGAGTGAGTAGTTCCGGCCCCACCGCCTGCCGAATTTTGTGGTTGAAGTCTCTCCATAAGCACTAGCAATTTCCCCTATGATCTCTGTACGTACGTAGAAAGAAAATATCTATGAAATGATAGGTGCATTGAAAAAAACAACGTCACTCAACCGATCACCTACCCAGTGAGAGTAGCTCTTGCAGCGGCTGATATAGCCGGAAGACCTCGTGAAGAACACTGAGGCTTATCATCCGACTCTCGCGGTCTGGTCTCCACTCGGGAACTTCGTGAATCGCCAGAAATTATCAACACTAAATTAAAGATTAGAGATATTGGGGTTGACAGTACTTACGCAGATGTACCGCAAATAGTCGCTCGGGATTTGTCACTCGGCACCTCTCCGTCACGATTTTCCATCTTTGATTTATTTATATCGCCCCTCAAGTGATTTTTTAACATACTTCCATTCTAATTTCACCTGAAATTCGAATACGCCAGTGCGAGAGTTTGTCTTCATCGCAAGCATTTCATGGGGGACCCTCTCGTGATCCTGCGGTTTAGTCCATTTTCCATGAAATAATAATTTATTTATTTCAATTTCACATTAAAATTACTTTTCCAACCACAAATTTCAATTAAAAATGTATGAGTTACACACACTGAAAATAAAAATCCTGCCCATCATTTGCAGTTCGCGGATGTCCATTCAGATTTATTTCTTTATTTTATATTTCCTCTGCTTTTTTTATAGATAACTACAAGGATTTAGAATTTATTTTGCAAATAAATACAAAAGATTAGATTTTTTTAACAGGAGATTAGAATTTAAAATTTTATTTTTAATCAGATTCGAATTTTGTGTCGGAGTTGGCTTGGAGAACTGTTTTTTTTGCAAAATTTTATTTTTTTTATTTTTGTGTTGCCTTCATTGTAATATTTTCCACTTTCTTTACTGTTCCTTGCGAAAGCGACGGAAATAGTATATTTCCGGCCTGTCGTTATGGGGTTTTTTACCCGCGTGGAGTTTGCCAAGCCGAGCCGTAGGCGAGGCGGCCAACCACGCGAGTCGAAAAACCCCATAACGATAGCCCAGGAACTAAATTTTCCCGTAGTGATTTTCACTTTTTCGAGGTCGGGCAAGGGCCCGTACCAATCCCCGGACGAGGAAAAGTGAAGAGCAGTACTGAAAAGAAATTATTTGATTCACTCGACCTAACTCTTTTTGATCATTTTCGGGAAACTCTGTAAAAAAATAAGATTCCTGTACTAATATATTAAGAATAGATCGGTAACAGAAATCCCCTTATCCCCTTTTGTTTAATGAAGGGATTGAAGCCCGAGCTTTCAATATGAAATAAGATTAATTCAATTTCACTCGGCCAGTCTTAAGTTATTACGCGCAAGGATGACACGCAAAATCAGGAAGCGCTCCACATTTTTTCATCAAAGACGGGAAATTTATATAGCGTCCTACATTCTTATGACGTCACCAGATATTGTTGGATGGCATTTGGAGTAGATAGGATAAGATCCAGGATTATTATTTTATATATAATAAAGAAGAACCATCGCATCTCTCGAATGAACACTTGAATCTTCTCTCGAGAGAGCCCTCGATTTTCTGAAAATTGATTATTTAATTACATGGAGAAGAGGACCGTTCAAAATCTCGAATGAGCGCTTGAATGAACACCCGAAGAAGTACTCAATATAAAATTGAAAAAAAAGGCAACGGCATCGCAAAAGGGCCTCACAATCGCGGCCGCGATCAAAGAATGCAGAGAATAAAATTTGACATCGGCAATTTCCCAAGCCCCTTCCTCGATTCGGAAGAGAAAAAAAAAAATCATGAATCGTGTCTTCCGATCAATGACACTATATACGTAACCATCCACGTAGTCGACGTTCCAGGAATAAAGGAGTCACTGATATACCTACACTCGATCTGATAAAGGCCTGATTGTGCTTCGTTAGCTGGCACTTAGACACACCACACTGGAATCACCGAAGCAGCAGCCGTGGAAAAATTTTATCACCCTGACAAAGTCATTATGACGAGTTCGTATTGAATGTGTATTTTCCATTTCTACATTAATTCGATACTCGCTTCATTAAAAATACTTTATTATCGTCCATGTACTCCGGCAACGCTGGGAGAGATGAATAAAGATTGGTACCAGTGGATGCTGATGCAGTTGAATGGGCGAGTGGAATAATGTCATAAAAATTTGAATCGTCATTATTTATTTATTACGCAACGTTAGGTATGTTAAGTGGCAGGAAATGTCATAAAAAGGAGCTTTCGCCGGTTGATTAATATGTTTTTATGAAAAATCTTGCAAAATCATATGCGACGAGTAGATTTATCTCTCATAAAAATTTCGTGGACAACGATCAGGTATCGCGTGTGGGAGAAATTAAAATAACAATCGAGGGCTTTTTTTTCCAATAAATTCTGGAGAATTCCTGTTGACACTTTGTGAGGGTTTTTATTGTCTAATTAAGATGTCGCGATTGAAATACATAAATACAAATAAATATCGTTTGTAGTGAGGCTGTTTCTTGAACTTTTTTTAAAATTTATTGTGAAGTGTAGAATCTCGGGTTTGAATCGCAATCTGGACTATCCATTTTTCAGTAAAAATTTCTTGTAAATTTTCATCCTTTTCTCCGTCTTTCCCCCCCCCCCCCCCCCCCAAACAATATCCCCCCCAATAATATCCTCATCCAATAATATCCTGTGAGGCCACAAGAATGTGTAACGCTATATAAATTTCCTTCTTTCTTGTATATTAAACGATACAAAAGTTATTTACAATTTCAGTGAAATAACATAAATTTTTTGTTTACACTTGTTCTATATGTATTTCTCTACTCATATACAGAGTTTACATTTTATTTGTTAACATTTTGTGAATTCAAGTGCACTCGACGTCCGGTGCGCAGAAAAATATTTAAATTTTCTCAGTTTTGCCCTAATCCTTTCTAATTTAGTCGTGATAGTCGTCTCAACAGCCGTCCAGAAATTATTGTCATTCGTTTAAGTGCGGCATTTCGGTGATTATCGTCTGCAATTTTTTAATTTTGAATTTGTCATTAAACATTTTTTCTATTGCCTTTTTTGTGCCGGTCTCTACTGATTTTGTTCCTGCATGGGTAAATCAATTTGATTCGAATGCGTCGTATTTCTGAGTACATAAACTCCAAGGATGACATAAGTCTCTTTCTCAGGCATCTTCTTTTACTTCCTCCAAAGCCTGTTATTAAATCCCTCCTCCAGTCAACGTTACTTTTTTGGCAAGATTAAATGGTTAAACATAATGAGTGAGTTGCCCATTGGACATCCCGAGAGACACACAGTGCATGTTTATTTACTTTGAGCCAAGATGCCGCAGGCTAAAGCCGGCAAAAACCATCTGCGACACACGGAGTTTCCGTGGGTTAAACCAGTTTTGCGAAACAAGTGGTATATAACACTGGGTGTTGTAGAATCCCGAGCGATCGTATCTCTTTTTCGGCTGGTTTTGCAGAATTCCTTTTTCTCCGTCTTCATTTCAATCGTGAGGCGAATCGCTGAATGAAACCGACCAGTGCCTAACTGAATGAATCGAAATGCTGCCCTCTCAGTCGAGGGGAATCAATGAGCAATTTGTCAAGTGTACATACGAAATTACCTCACCTGTTTACCGTTGATTTATCTCGAGTGATTTATTCCCAGTCGAGAGAGGGAAGTGGAAGGGGGGGATTAAAGAGGTGTTTATTTTTGAAATTGTCCCTTTGGGGATTGACAGTAGAATAAATTGTCAAAATTTTTTGCGTGAAAGTGGAAACTAGAGGTCCAACAATTGTAATTGAATATCTTTTTGGTGGGAATTCGGATCAATCTGCTGAATTGAATTTATTTTTTATTTTCCATTGAGTGACGAGGGCTGGTATTGTTGATACATCTCACGTTTGAATTTTCGCAATTTTACTCTGCATTTTTTAAAAATACAATTTTTTCAATCAATATTCTTTTCTTTTATTTTGATTTAAAGCGTTTAAAGTGAGTTTTAGTATAGGAATTTCGGGCATTGGCTTGTCCAAAATAAATGTAGTTTATAGTTTTCTCACAGTGGGATTATAACTATTATATTTGCCATGGGTAAGTATAAAAGTTATAACGAAAAGTCGGTGAAGAAAGGAATAACAGGTCATGTTGCTGAACTTCAAGTTTAACTGCGTAACGGGATTGAGGGGTTATTTTTGAAAATGTGGCTTTCGGGTTTGACAGTAGAATATGTTAACAAATTTTTCGACCCATCGATCGATAATCTACTGAGTCTACGCGTAAAACTGGAGTGAAGAGGGGAACAATTGAGCCTGTATAACTTTTCATTAAAAATCATATCAATCTTTTAAATTGGCGATCAATCTTTCATTCCAATTGGGGCACTTATAAATTTGTAAAATGGTATGATTATAACTGTATATAACTAGTAGGATATTGTGGTTCTGTGATTATCGCTGCTACATTTGCCATCGGTAATTATAAAATTTATAACGAAGGTTCGTTGAAGAAAAAAATTACAGGTCATGTGACTGAACTTCAAGTTTAACTGCGTAACGGGATTGAGGGATTATTTTTGACAATGTGGCTTTCGGGTTTGACAGTAGAATACAATAACAAATTTTTCAATCCATCGATTGATAATCTACTGACTCTACGCGGAAAACTGGAGTGAAAAGGGGAACAATTGAGCCTGTATAATTTTTCATTAAAAAATCATATCAATCTTTTAAATTGGATATTAATCTCTCATTCCAATTGACGCACTTATAAATTTGTAAAATGGTATGATTATAACTGTATATAACTAGTCGGATATTGTGGTTCTGTTACATTTGCTACCGGTAATTATAAAATTTATAACGAAGGTTCGTTGAAGAAAAAAATAACAGGTCATGTGACTGAACTTCAAGTTTAGCTGCGTAACGGGATTGAGGGATTATTTTTGAAAATGTGGCTTTCGGGTTTGACAGTAGAATATATTAACAAATGTTTCGATCCATCGATTGATAATCTACTGACTCTACACGTAAAACTGGATTGAAAAGAGGAACAGTTGAGCCTGTATAACTTTTCATTAAAAAATCATATGAATCTTTTAAATTGGATATTAATCTCTCATTCCAATTGACGCACTTATAAATTTGTAAAATTGTATGATAATAACTGTATATAATTAGTAGGATATTGTGGTTCTGTAATTACCGCTGTTACATTTGCCATCGGTAATTATAAAATTTATAATGGAGGTTCGTTGAAGAAATGAATAACAGGTCATGATTCCGAACTCCAGGTTTAACCACGCAACGGGAGTGAAGGGAGTTGAGGCATTGAGGGGCTTTTCTGCTCTATTCTGCCCTTCACTGAAACGACACCTATTGGAGGCTTTTCCGGCAGGAATACCCTCAGCGAGCCCTGAACTGGACCGGTAGGAAGAATTGGAGGTAATTTCTCAAGGGGAAAAACCCATTCGTGGATCTCCCAGTCTCCCTAAATATTGTCATTTTATTTATTATTATGTAATACCTGATACTGAGGAAATAGTATATTGTGCAACTAGTGCGTAAAATATAACTTTTTGCACGAGTTGTGCATCGCTGAAAACTCGTGGTCGCCTTAGCCACACACGCTAAGCGATCGCAGGAGGCGAAAAAGGTGATACGCACGTGTTGCACACCGAATTTTTTGCAATACCTGCAAAAGTTCGCTTCGAGGGGAGGTTTGGAGGGCAAAGTGGTTTTTTTGTGTGCGGAGTGCGGAAAAGTCAAGGTCATGTGTAAAGTGAAATCCGAGTGTGTAAAGCGAAGCTTTACGCACGACCTCTGACTTTTACGCACACTGTACGGAAAAGTACCACTTTACGCACGAACAACCGTACCGAAAAGTGAACTTTTTCGGCAGGTATTGCAAAAAGTATATTTAAAATACGCTGATCATTTTTTTTTTCAAATTAAAAAAAATATTAAATTGCGGGAATCTTACCGATGAGATTGGACATTTCTTGGGGAATGTTTCTCTTGGTATACCTGCTGCCATCATGTCTTTAGCAACAATTTTATCTTCAAAGGCGTTGCACAATGTTTCCTCAAAATTTACCAATTCTTGGCCAGCTATGCCGAGCTCAATTCGCATCTAAAAATTACAGAAGTGTCTTCACCAATTAAAATATACTTTCTTACAATTTCCGATCGTGATTCATTCTATTTTGGAGTGCAGGATAGGACCCGCGATAATTGCCAATATAAAATTTGCAAGATATTTTTGCGAAATAAATCGATAGTTCAGACCGGGAGTCGAACCCGGAACCTTCCGATTACGCGTCGGGTGCTCGTTCCGACTGAATTTTATTTTTATTTTGATTTTTATTCATCGTCATGTCAGGAGGAAGTTCTTTCTTAATCGGTACTTTCAGTGATAGTCCGTCAGTTAACCCAGGACTCAGGCTCGCCCCCCAAGTATTGAAGTATTCATTATCCTCAGTAGTCGTAGAAACCTCTTCGATGATGAGTTCTATTGTTGGCTGTAAGAAGATGATTGAAAATTAGTAAAATGAACAGCATAATAATATACATATGGAGCTTATGTAAATTCTATATATCTTAGTATACAGGAGGTATGTTTCTGCGGTCTGTATGCAATTTTCTATGTCAACAAACGCCATGAAAATATACACACGGCACTTGAGAACTGTTTTTGTCAGAGGTCAGTCTTTGCCCGAAGAGCGCACAGGGAGGACCATTAAAATAAATACTCACCCTCAACTCAATACTTGTGTTTGGTGTTGTAAGTTATTTCTCAGTTTCCTGATCCCATAATTTCTAATAAAAATATTATGCATATTTCAAACAAATATTCTACTGAATATCTTCAAATTTATTATTCATTATTTCGGTAGCAAAGTGGAAAAACGAGATAAGTGGATTTGTCCTATCTTTATAAAACGCGGATTAATTCAGTAAGGAGTGATTTTAGGAGATAATGTCACTAGTTCATTTTTGTAGCTGATCAATTTTGCAATAAAAAATGTCTTTTGATTATTTCTCCTAACATTATTCGTTATTGAGATAATACGGGTTTTGAAAAAATATGTACAATGCTGTTATCGTGTTTTACTACTCTGCTACAGATTTATTCTGTCCAATTTGTTTTATTATTATTTTTATTATTTATTTTTTCCAGGACGAGGACGACTGGATCTTAAACGTTCTACAATTAAAATATTATGAAAAATAACTTCTTCAAATTAAATAGTTTGTTTCTACAGTTTTTTTTAAATTACGAATATTGTAAAATTTTTTTGACATTTTTCAAAGAATTTCTTAAAAACTGAAATAGATTGCGTTCTAAATCCAATGGCATTCCATTATTCAGGTATTTTTTGAATCTTTAACAGATATTTTTATCGTTCGATGTCGATGCGCCATTAGAAAAGCAAAAAAAAAATCATTAAATTGTTATATTTGATATTTTTCAATGAGTGGCCACTAGTCAATAATTTGGCCAAATCACTCGTAGAAAAATTCTTATAAAATTAGTTTTTTAACGGCAAAATTCGTCTGCCGAATAAAAAAATGGGTGAAAAATTCTTACATGCGCACAAACGACTCCTAAAAACGTAATCACAAGAAACTGAGTTAGGTAAATCGATAACATTTTGGGATCTATAAACTTCGGTAAATTGAAAGAAGCATTCGAGGGGTAAATGTATGACTGCGATTGAACAATTTACGATTCCTCGTTTATATAGAGATCGTCATAAATTCGTTATCTGTTTGCTATTCAATTATTTTTTATGCAATGTTGCAACTGATGCAATTAGATGTAGATCATTTGCGTGTGATAGATTTACTTACTGAAAATTAACAGGTGATACCGGAAGGTTATCATTGAAATTCCAATAATTATAATTCAACAATGAGCTTGAATATCATGAGAAAACTTTGAGGATAATTTATACATAAGGAGAGTCGGAAGCGGTTCGCATTTTCAGGGTAAATTATGGAAGATATTGAAAGTAGTTAAGTAAAAAAAAAAAACAAATAATTTAGAGATAAAGACAGATTGAGTTTTATTAATTACACTTCCTCCCCTCAACGATTCTAAGCTAATTTTATCAGGGGATATTATCGAGGAATTCTTTGAAGCGAATTTTCTGAGTAGTTTTCACTATTTTCTTCCTCAGTAACGAATCAAATCAAGAAAATTAATTCCACAAAAAATCTCTAAAAAACTTGAGCCCGGAAATTTCCGTAGAATTCCACGAATATTTTTTCTCGCGAAAAAAATTAATAGAAGACAAGTTATAGTTCGCTATAAAATACAATTGAAATACAATTAAACGTCTACTGGAAAATTCAACAATTTTGTTTGACGTTTCATCCGTTTTTCATCATATAAAAAATAATCAACGGAAATATTCGGACATCGGAAAAATCTGTAGGATTGTATCTTTCTGTATAATTTTTTTCCATTAAGGGTATTTTTATGGGACAATCGAAGATTTAAGAAATCGTGAAAAACTGCTCGTGGCTATTTTTACATCAAAGATAGTATGACGGAGGGCATAATCTGCTGCTTATGAAAATGGGTATTTATGATTAATTGTTAAGGTAGTTCAAGTGCTACTAACGGTTCCCTCGATCGTTGCCCATCGATTTAGGCATCTTCGATAATCAAATTTTACCACAACGACATAAATAAAAAATATTTAAAAAACGCTTGTAAGATAACTCACATTTCTATTCGTTTTGCGAACGCCTATCTGAAATATATCAACATATAATTTCACAAAAAAGCGTAAAGGATTCGATATCTCATTCCTATCGAATTTTCCATTCATTTCCGGCTATTCCTCGGGAAATATTTATCAGAGAATATTGTATACAAAAAAATCGAATAAAATGTTATTTTTCTATACAACTTACTCCATTAAAAATTCCCAACGGAATATCCTCGACGCAGATTTTCCTCCGATTTCCCCGAATAAAAATTTCCTAATGATAAACGAAAAAAAAATAAACTTGAAAAATTTGGAGAAAAATGAAGAACTAGTATAAAAAATATATTTCCTCAAATTTTCCTGTAAAAAAATTTTCGAGAGCGTAATTCTCGGATATTACCCAATTAATTTATCCAATTAAAAATTCTGGAGTGAATCCCACCCCAGGAATCCTCTCCATAATCAATGAACCCCCCTCCAAATGACCACAACCTCATCAATCCCCTCAACCCCCCGTCACCCCATGACCGATCTCCCCTTTGCGAAGAGCCCCCTGACCTCGTAAAAAAACCCCCGAAAAAGTCGCGCGATAAAGAATCCCACTTGCACCGTACATCCTCGTTTTCTTGACAACCTCGGCGTTGTAAAGTGGCGGGGATGATGGCTCGTCTGCTGCACGCATGCGCTTTCAGTTTTGCGTTCTCCTCACCGGTGAGTCGACGCACACTCAGTCGCCCGCGACATTCGGTCCGCGATACGATTGGGTGTCCAACACCGGTAAAACTCCACCACAAAAAACCCATCGGAAAAGTGACAAACCCCCCCAAGACCGCATCAAAGAAGTCCGCCGGACCCACTAACCCCCTCAAACCCGCCTTACCTACCCCCGCCCCCCGCCGAAGTACAAATTTTCGTAATAATTTATTGAGCGGGATCCAAAAAATCTCTCCGATCTACAACGTCCTGTTACAAGTTTGTGCAATCCCATCCATTAAAATAGTGTCCGACATGTGCAGCCTCTGAGTGTCCAAAGAGTGTCTAAAAATAAGCTCAAGCCCCCTCCAAAACACCCCCCAAAAAAATGACTGCCCCCTGACGCGCCCCGGACCTGTGACCCTCTGGCCCCCCCTTGAAATGCGAAGACCCAAGTGCCCCCCCGTCCGCTATAATGTAACCACCTCCCCCGCCCCCGCCTGAAATCGAAATGACTAGCGTTCTTCAAATTGCGCTTGTGATACTGCTGACGATAGCCGGATCGTTGTTGCTGACAGAGGCAAGGTATCACGGTGAAGATAGTGTAGCGACAAAACACCGGCACCGGCATCATCGCCAGGAATTTCCCCATCACCGTCCAACAATGGAAAAACACTTGACGAGCCCCGACCCCGAGGACAATGACGATGTCTTCCAGATGTACGAGGAGAGTGAAAAAAATCGTCAGCGTCCGAGGACGCGTCTGCCCGAGCAGGAGGACGACGATGACGAGGATGATGATGAATATGACGACGAGATTCAGGATTATCCAGAGAGAACCGCAACAATTAATCACCGGAGGTATCCAACAGATGAGTTCACTGTAGACCGTAGGAATCAGCGATTTGGCCTGCGGGGTCATAGGACACGCCCGGATCCAAGATTATACCAGACGAGTGGTTATCCCTCGAGAACTCGTGATCACGTATCGCCGGCAGTGCCCAACGATACCAAGGACGATTACGAGGATTACGAGTACGTTAAACCAATGGCCCGTGGGCACTATCGCCATGTCCATCATGCCCACCACCATCAGCGCCACTATCCCCGGAACAATGAGGTCTACGTCCCGAGGTGGAGAAATTCGTGGAGCGATGATGGTAGGGTTGACTCGGACAAGGTGAAACGCTGGACAAGGAGGAAGTCTAGGTACAGGGATGATGATATGCTTGGTGACGTCGCTGACGGCAGGAGTCGAGGGAATTTCTTCGGGAGCGAGGAGAGAAAGTGGCGGAGCAATGATCTGAGGAGGGAGAGCTCTGGCAAGCGGCAGGAGGACGAGGATATTTGGAAGGAGTTGGGGGATTATGATGATGTTGATGTGGATGATGAGGAGTTTGATGGAATCAATGATGATTATTTTGAGGATATCAGTGAGGAGAGGGAGAAACCACCGTACAGGACTTATGACGAGATCATCAAGAGACTTACCGTTGGGGAGGGCAAGGATGCCGGGGATGGTGGGGTTAAGCGAGATTATAGAAACACTGGGGAGGGAATTGAGAAGTTTTTGATGAAAGATGCCTTTGGGAATTTGAAGTTCAATGGGACTGAGGGGGACAAGGGGAGTCGTGGAAGAGTGAAGAGTTTGGAGCCTGATTATGTTGATGACTATGGGAATGATGAGCAGGGGGGGAGGAAGAAGGGCGCTGATCCCGGGAGGAAGGATAACGTTGGACAGGTGGTAAGTTGACGGGGTTTGGGGTTTCTCGGGGTGAGGGGTTTGAGAGATCGGCCGCGAGGCCGCCGCTCTTGCTGGGGCCCCCGTGACCCGGCATGCGACGAGGTCAAGTGATTCAGGACTAGATTGCTGAGACGCTTCGCCTTTATCGGTGGGGCCAAGTGGTGGGGATTTTATGCAACTGTTGACGGGGATTTTTCCACTTTCTCAGAGGCTATTCTAGATTTTTTGGAAATTTTGAGATGATGTGAGAAGACGATTAGAGGGGATACTTAGCAAATTCGGGAGAATTTTTTATTACGTTTTTATTGAACTTTTATTTATGTTTATGGTAACTGGTGAGCGATTATAGTCAATTTTTCTGTCTAGTACTTGACCTTGAGCTTTTCTGTTGGAAAGAAATCTACTGGTGGCGGATAGAAAGTTGAATATAGTTGAAAGTTGACAATCGTATGGAATTGGAATTCTAATTGTATTCTTCTGCTCGTGGTTTTTTAGTGAAGTTAGACATTAAAATTTCAAGAAGTTTGGAAGAAGTCTTACGTTTTACGATTGATATTTTCTGTTTTCGATGCGAAGATACGACGACAAGTTTTGTCACTTGGATAATTAATTTTGAAAATATCGGGGAAAGATTGAGGGCTGCTGAGTGATAAGGATTATATTGTCATGTAAAGTCAGCAGCTGACTGATAAAATGAGATGAGTCAGTCTTAATTGAGGATATATTGCGGACAATCGAGCGCGACCGAATTTCGTAGAACAGTCTAGTGAATTCAATTGACAATTCTATTGGTTTCCTATTGAAGAAAAATGCGCAGATAAGCTGCGGAACTTTTTAAGAGAATTAGCCCGAAACTGATAGGAATTTCATATAAATCAATAGACTTATCTGAGGCACTCTATGAAATTTTCATTTTAGATTTTTTCAATCAATAGAAATTCTTTCACTGACATTTCACTTCGTCTTGAGGAGAAAAACTTGAACTTTACTCTATAACTCCATCTTATACAAAAATAAAACGATAACTGCAATTAAATTGCTGATTAATTGCTTGAGAATTATGTTTTTGAATAAATCCAGTGACTGATTAATAAAACAGAATGAATCACTTTGACGGGAAGATCTGTCCCTGGAAAATATCTTAGAATTCATAAAGAATACCAACGACACATCAGGTCTCGTCCTCTGATAATTTCAAAGATGTCTAGCAAAGACAAAATAATTTTTTTCTCAATAAATTCAGCCAATAACTCGCCTATTAATCAATTGTTTTTAATTCATAAAAAATAATAATTCTGAAGATATATCGCGAAAGATAACCCACAAACTATTTCTCAATTATTTAAAGTTCCGCGAAACTGAAATCCATGACGAATTCGCGAGAATCCCCTGACATTTGTCATTCCACCGGTAATAAAAAACCCGCATCAATTGCAAATTTCTTCCCCATATTTCGACGAATGAAATTATACCTGATACGTGACATTTTTCACTACAGTCGGATTAAACTGGTTTACTCATTCATATCTAAATTTCAGCAATTTTTGGAATCCCCGGAGCGATCATTTCGGTCACGAATTGGGTACGTGATGCCGCAAACTTTTCAGGGATATTGTAATTGTTCCGACCCTTCCAACTTGTAGCATGAGAAACAATAGAAAAATATCATTTTCACCAGATGTTTTTTTTTGAAAGAACTATGTCCTATATTATAACATATACAATGTATTTTTCATCACACTGTGTCGGAAAAGTACGTTTTCGACACATTGAGATGAAAAATTATGTTCGTAACTCGTGAAAAAAGTGGTTTTTGACTCGTAGGATTATATCACGAGCCGAAAGCGATCGATATAAACCTCCCAGTCGCCAAAAACCATTTTTTTTTCACTTGTTACGAAATATACTATTTCATCACGCTGTGTCGGAAAAGTATATTTCGTAACAAGTGAAAAAATAGTACATTATGTCACCAGGCGATGAAAGTATTATCTGACGAATGTGGCTTTATAATCCGAGCCGAAGGCGAG